>JAQSVH010230390.1:0-12913 GCA_029448705.1 Adansonia digitata
TTAAATTAATGTAAATTTAAATTATAATATATATTGTTAGTAAATTTTCTTTTTATTTATTTATAAAGAAGAAAAGGAAAAATAAACCAGAGAAAAAAAAACTAAAAAAGTTTTAAAAAAATTAAGGCAAATAAATATTTTTATTTAATTTTTACAAAATTAATTGAAATTGTAATTGCATAATTATTTTTTTTGTATTTATTAATAAGGTGAAGAAAAATATAATATAGGAAGAAATAAAAATTAGAAAATTAAATTAAATAAATATTTTATTTTTACAAATTAATTAATATTCATAAAATTAACTTAAATTACAATATAAAATTTTAATTATGTTTTAGTTTGTTTATCAAGAAGAAAAAGGGAAAAAAAAGAAGAAAAGGAAATAAACAAAAAATAATTAAAAGTAATTTTAAAAAATATTTTTTATGTTTATAAATTAATTATTTTTTCACAAATTAATTTAAATTATAATATAAATTATTTTTTATATTTATTTAAAAAGGAAATATAAAATTTGAAAAATTAAATGGAATAAGGAAAAAAAAGAAAAAAGAAGAATTATATCATGAGTGATATTAGCAATAACATCAAATGACATTTATCATTTTAACATGTATTCTAACGGTTTTACTAATAGAAGTACTACATTGCTATGAAATATTAAAATTAAAGACCTAATTAATATATTTTGAAATTTGGAGACTCATGTAAAATAAGCCATAAAGTTCGTGGACCTCGCAAATAATTAACCCAAAAGTTGAAAGTCTCATAGGTTTTATGTACATATCGTATCAAGTATCATTGTTTTTGTAGTATTAGACCTATCCATGAGTTAAGCTATATCAAATTTGGGCTGGCCAAGAACTCATATTAAAAAAAAAAAAACATTATAGTTGTCCAAGCTTAGACTCGACATGTAGCAAAAAATTCTACACATGCTTAACCTAACCGTGTAAAAACATTACATAGGCTTAAATAAATCCATCCAAATTTATACATAGAATGATTGATCCCTATTAAAAAGCATCAATCCTATTAAAAAGCATCAATCTTTCTGAAAAATTATTCATTTATTGATCTCTACTGAAGGTTTATATTACTAATAGCAAATTAAGCTAAATATTAAGAAAAAAAAAAACCATCCCTAAGGCCTAGTCTATATTTTAAACAAGTATTAGTAGAGTTCATGGACCACGCAAATAATTAACCCAAAAGTTGAAAGTCTCACAGGTTTTATATACATATTGTATCAAGTTTCATTTTTTTCCATAGTTTTAGACCTATCTATGAGTTAAGCTATACCAAATTTAGGCTGGCCTAGAACTCACTAAAAAAAACATTATGGTTGTCCAAGCTTAGACTCGACATGTAGGCAAAAAATTCTACCCATGCTTAACTCAACCGTGTAAAAACATTACATAGGCTTACATAAATCCATCCAAATTTATACATAGAATGATCGATCCCCATTAAAAAGCATCAATCTTTCTTAAAAATTATCCATTTATTGATCTCTACTGAAGATTTATATTACTAATAGCAAAATAAGTTAAATGTTAAGGAAAAAAAAACCCGTGCCTAAGGCCTAGTCTATGTTTTAAACGAGCATTAGTAGAGTTCGTGGACCACACAAATAATTAATCCAAAAGTTGAAAGTCTCACAGGTTTTATGTACATATCGTATCAAGTATCATTTTTTTCATAGTATTAGACCTATCCATGGGTTAAGTTATATCCAATTTGGGCTGGCCTAGAACTCATATTAAAACAAAACATTATGGTTGTCCAAGCTTAGACTAGACATGTAGGCAAAAAATTCTACCCATGCTTAACCCAACTGTGTAAAAACATTACACAGGCTTACATAAATCCATTGAAATTTATACATAGAATGATCGATCCCTATTAAAAAGCATCAATCTTTCTTAAAAATTATCCATTTATTGATCTCTACTAAAGATTTATATTACTAATAGCAAAATAAGCTAAATGTCAAGAGAAAAAAAACGTGCCTAAGGCCTAGTCTATATTTTAAAAGAGCTTTTGTTTTTTTTTTTTTAACCAAAGTATACTTTTTATGCACAAAATTTCGTATACATATACTTTGGAATATGGGGTTATCCTTTAAATTTGAACGAGTAGATAGAATCCATAAACATACTATTTCACATCGCAAGTCAACGTTGGTTATTTAAATCTACATGTTTACAGATTAATGAACTAACTGTCTCTCTTGTAAGCGAAGGTTAAGTGTTTCACATTTAAATTTGAAGTAAGAGTCGGTAAAAGCGAAAAAAGGGGAAAAAAAAAAAAAGAGATTAGAGAACTACAGAACGAACTTGCCAGAAACAAATAGACAAGATTCAAGTACAAAGGCCTGATAGATAGAGAGAGATCCACAAAACTGAAAATGGCTTTTGGTTTAAATAGAAATTTTGCAACAAGCAGGTCTTTTCTTTAGAGTCGGTAAAGCGGATTCTAACTGATAAAAGTAAAAGTTCAGAATTTGAATTCCTTTTTCTTGCTGAAGTCCTTCTGATTTACGCTAATTAATTAATCAACTAAAAGCTTATCTTCAATCAGCGTGCATTTGAAATTAATAAATAGTTACTGACTGCTACTATAAACACCCCAAACCAAGCATCTGAAGTAGCGAAACTCGCATTTCTCTTGCATACACATGCTGCTGTTTTTGTCATTCTCGACGACTCATGGCTGCAAGCAAGGAAATTGATCCAAAATTTCCCATAAAGGCTGAGGCAGTTTCATTTTCTTTTCAAATCTTTTCTTTCTTTTCTTTTCTGATGTGTCTCACTTTGCTCCGTTTGGTATGGCAATACAATTGAATGGTAGGAAGAAAAAGGAGAAGGAAGTGAAGCTATTGGGAGCAGTCCAAGCTGAACTAACTGCACAAAGGAAACTCTGGAACTCACAGCGAAATCCTGGAAAGTGGTTTATTTCTTCTGTCAGTTCTGCTTGCACTGTTTATAACCAATTCAATTTTTTCTTGTCCTTTTTCTTCTTATCATTTGATACTGCAAACACAAACAAAGATTCAGCAAAAAAGAAACTAAACTAAGCAAGAAAATCTTGTCAATCTTTCAAGTAAGGATTTGCCAGATCGAACTTCCGGTTCACTTTCATTTCATGCGAACATGTACAAATTTCCTTCATCCCCAGAAAACATGAAGAGCCAAGAAGATCAATAAACCATCAGAACTTAAATTAAGTCAATGGTTCTGTTTTTCTTCTGTCTTTCATTTTATTTTTTCTCTTTCTTATGATTGTAAAATTAGAGAACTTGAGGGAGAAAATTTGCCTGATTGCTATACAGTATCCAACGAGCTGCAAATCAATCAATAGCAGAGCATATGATATAAGAATTTGGCCATTTTTTTGCTTGGATTTAGGATGCCTATGGTTTGTATGAAGTTTTGGTAGTTCACTTTCGCTGGGAACAGAGTTCCTCTGTTTGTACAGAAAGTGGAGCATACGCTCAGGTTCTGCGGCCAAAATCTCCTGTGATTAATGAATTTGCTTATTTTGGGTTGCACTGTTGCTATTTTATCCAACTAATGAAAAATTATTAAAAATTATTTAATCACTTTTAAACCACGCATTCTAAAGATCATATGAATAAACCTTCAAAATATTGACTAATAAAGTTCAATATACTTGACTAAATTACGTTTAAATTAGATCGAAATTGCAGGAGATGTCTTATTAAAAAAAAAAAAACTAATTAGCAAAGATAAATAAGTCTCTTAAACTTTAATTTACCTAAGTAACAAGTGTCCAATTAAAAAATATAATCCTTCATATAATCAAATTTTTTAACATATCAAATTTATCTTAGTAATTTTTTTTATATATATAAAAGGTTGCAAGAGTCAAAAGAAGTTATAGATATTGATATTCGAATTTTGATCTACTAAATGTTATTTCTTAAAAATAATTATATTAACCAATTATGCAATGCAATAAGAATTTACTATAGTACCAGATACTAAAGATGGATAATTATCTCATATAACAACAGTAAAAAAAAAAAAAAACATCCGCAAGCTGACTACTAAAGTAAGGAATTGGTGCAACAATCTTGAAAAATCATCACGAATTCGTTTAGACTCAAAAAGTTGCAAAAGGTATACCATCAGAAAGGTAATTCAAATTATTTTTAAAAAAAATACTTAAAAATTTAAGAAAAATCCTTTGATGGGTTAAAAATAGTACGTCATAGGTGCTATCATTGCATTCATAGGTTCTATACAATGTGTCATAAAAAAATTCATAACTCTCTTACGTGAACTTGAGAAGGCTAATTCAAATTTCTTCAAGGGAAAAATACTTAAAATTTTCTAGAAAATCATTTGGTGCGTGAAACCAATTTTTGAATCCCCCATTGATACTCCCAGTAGCTAAAAATAGGGGAATAATGGTTTGTTTGGTTACCTAGGTGCAATTATGGCCTAGACATTAACATGCCCAAACATGGGGGTCTATAACAGTACATTAGAGAGTCCATCCCAAGTACTTAGGAAAAGGGGTACCTAAACAACTCACCGACCACACACAAGTCGCCTAAAGAAACCAAGGCAATTGAGTATTCGATTGCCCTTTGAACTTTTGCCATGATTGAGAGGCCTATCTTGGGCACTCATTAGGCATGAGAAATGCCATTTCTAAGGGCTACAATAGCCCTTAAACAGTAGTTAAATGTCAAACAAATTTGACCACAGTCAATGATATAAGGCTCAAAAACAATGCCCTATATTAATAAGCTTGAAAATCAAATTGAAAGGGTTTAAACCGGATTTTTGTAGCCTTTTCCTTCCATGAATCCAAGCTATTAAAGGTTTGATTTACCTTAAGCTTGATAGCATCCACTAGTGGAAAAACATAAGCCATAGTTAATTTATTATTCAGACTAACCATAGGTCATCTTCGAGTTTTTTTTTTTTTTAAAGAAAATGTCATATTTAGTCACCAAGTCAAACATGCATTTCATCTTTTATGAACTAAAGCATACCAACGTAGCATCAAGTCACCAAAACACAACATAGCATGCATGTAGAGGTATTTCATCAAACACTTTATGAACTTAAGCATGCTAAATTTGACATGTATCATTAAAACAAGTAAAGATATGTAAGATGAATATTAATATGGCATGTAACATATTAAAATCTTGCAAATCATGAAGCAAACTCGTCACCATTGTAAATATAAGCTGGGTCAAAAATCATAGAGCTCGAAAGGAAACATTTAATCATTCAATAATAAACCAAGCATGCATCCAACATCATCAAAATAATGAGAAAGCAAAGCAAAGAGCATGGATATCCTGCCGATCATATGGAGTTGATAGGATGTTATGTTCATGCTCAAATGTGCGCAAAATAAATTAAAACAAGGAAGGGAAGGAGGTATACCTTAGAGCTTTTAAGCCTTCAAGTTTCCATCTAGTTTTTCCTTTTTCCCCAGATTTTTCTTAGCCTTTTTTTCTTTATTGCTGAAATTTTTCTATGGTTGAATAGCGAGAGAGAGCATGTGTATAAATAATAGAAAGTGGGGGGGTTTTATCAAAAATCCCAAAATTCCCCCTTGAAGAGCAAAATGACCCTCATTTTCTCTTTTTCTCATGCACTTTTAGTAAAAAAATGATCCCTCAATGGTCCTCTATGTCCTACGTGCTTTCAATTTCTCATTGGCTAAAGCCCCCTTAATTTAGGAACAAGGAAACCTCACATTAGCTCCTTCATGTACTCACCTCCTCCAAATAACAAAAATGCCATTTATAAAGGCCAATTATACCCTTATCCTAATGCAATTATATCATGAAATGTCCCAGAATGCTATCATCTTTTTGCCTTTTTGGGCTTCCCCTAATTACATTAAAAATTGATCTAATTTGCGATAAATTGAAATAAGGCCTAAAAAATAAAATCAATGCATAAATGGACCTAATTTCATTTGAAATAAAATCCAACATGGCCTGACCTCAAATTGTACGATTTTTAAAGCAATAATTATTGGAAAATCATAGAAAAAGAGTATAAAAACTTTGAAATAAAATGGATTAGATTTTTAAAATTAGAGCTGAGATATCGATACAATGCCATGACATATCAATACCTTGGCTTAATCTATTGATGCATTTAGGCAATGTATCGACACATTAGTGCCTCAGAAATCAAGTTCAATATTGTCAAGCCCCTATATTGATAGGGGGTATCGATAAAAGCTATAATATTTAAAATTTTGACAATTATGACTAAGGTATCGGTATCTTTGATAGATTTTGCATATTTTGTTCCATTTTGGCTCTTCAATCACTTTTACCTTAGTTTGGGGTGATCCATGCTGGTATTGACTCTTGGGCATGGGCAAATGGCTTGGTGATGATTGACATCTATAAAGACCTAATTTTGTCTAAGCCCTTTCTTCGATGTTCTAGAATATCTAAGACCAAGAGCCGAGCGATCATCTTAGTTGGGGTCAGCCCTTTCTATGTGGACCGAACATTTTAAGACCCATGTAGTTGTATTTGGATGACCACTCACACACACGGTCGAAAGAATTGTATTCTAGGGTTTGTAGAGCAAACTCAGTCCAAAAACCTAAGTTCAGAAAGGAAAAATTAATATTTAATTTTTATTCCCATGGAATTAAGGATTCATTTTGAAATATACATTCTTTATTTAATTCCCCATTTTTTTACAAAATTTTGAGACCTTTTTTTCACAAATTTTGCAAATCAACTATTGTATATTTTTACTGATACTTGTATAGTATTTATATCAATACTCACTTTAAAAAATAAAAATTGCAAGAAAAGTCTATATTAGCACTTATACTGTGAGATGTCAAAATTTCAAATAAATTTATTTATTTTAATTGGTTTTGATAGTATTGTGAATTTCCTTCCCCGGAAGCATTTCTTCGTCAACTCTTTTTGAGTTTCAGATTTCCTATCCTTTTATCATCATTAAATGTTTTCAATTAAGCATTTTGGATTTAATTTAGTTTTTTCTAAACTCAAGTCCAGTTGAATATTTTTTTTTAATATGGAATTTTTTTCCATAAGCATTTTCTTCCCTAAATTCTTTTCAACTTTTTGAGTTTTGGATTTTTTTTAATTCTTTTATTATTGTTAAAATTTTTAATTAAGGATTTAGACATTTTCTTTTAAATTTAAATTCATTTTGAATTTTCCATTTTTTCAAATACAAAATTTCCTTTTCCATAAGGGTTTTTCTCATAAACTTTTTGCGAGTTTAGAATTTTTAATTTTTTCCTATTTTTTCCACACATGAGATTTTCTCATATTAGCTACATTTTAAATATAGAATTTAATTTCTAATTAGAATTGAACACTTGTGATATTTTTCAAATATTTTATTGTGAATTATGCATGGAATATCCCACTTAGAATGTTGGTGCATGGAAATTCCCATTAACATTTTGTTTAGCAAGAAAATTAAATTCTTTGGTACATGATATTTTAGAAATTCGCATGCATGGTTTTTAATTAAATTCTTTGCATAGAAAGTTTTAATTAAAGTCTTTTAAGATTTTTCTACAAGTTTCCATCCAAAATTTCCAAGTTTGATTTCAACATTAATTTCGTTAATTCATTTTTTTTCCTGGGGAGTTTTTAATTAAAATTTCCACATGATTGAATTTTTGATTGAATGTCTTACACCTAGAATTTTAATTAATCTTTTAAAGCTTCCTAGATTTCCTTTTACGCTGAAATTCTTCCAATTAATATTTTCCACATCAATTTCTTCACTTCAATTTTTCTTATGGTCTTTTAATTAGAATTCTTACATAATCAAATTCTCAATTGAATTTTATTACATGTAAAATTTTAATTGATCTCTTATGTACATTAATTTTAATCAACTTTTATTTCAAACAATTTAGTTTTTTCAATTTAAATTCTTTCATTTGATTTTCAATTAAGGGCTTCATATCCAAAAATTCATTTAATTATTTTTCCTATAAATAAAGTCTTAATTAAGATTTTTATTTACATGAGAATTTTTAATTAGGATTTTTGTACATGATTTTTTTTTTCAATTTAAACAGTATTTACTAATTTGGTTACAACATAAGCTTAAGAAATTAATCCAATGCTTATAGGATTGAATTTATTTGATTAATTTAACACTTAAATCTTTTATAATATAATAATATTTTTATATATTTAATTTTGATTAATTTTCATACCAACATTTTCCACTTGTCCTTCATGCATTACGGAGACAAGTCTCATCCAACCTAATCATGCATCCACCGCCCACCATGGCCTATGCTCATCTATGCATGAAATAATGATTTCCCATTGAAGGAATATTGATTGGAAATAAATGAAACGGAAAATGAAAATAAACTTTAAAGAAACATAAAGAATTTGGCCAGGGGGGATTTTCCCTCCCTTAATTGACTCACTCCCCTTATAAATAGGTAGAGTATGCTTCATGTTCCCTTCTCAGTCAGTTTTTTCTTAATTTTCTTGAAGGAAAAATTTTGTTTTAAAACTTTAAAGTTAGAATTTAAGTGTTTTAAATTGGAAGGTAGACTTCTTTTAAGTTTCCTTCAAAGTTTCTTTCATTTTTACACAACTTGTGCCCATCTTCATCTGACTTTGATTTTAAAAGTTTCATTTTTCCTTGTCGATAGCTTCATGAACCGAGACTATTTAGGTGAAAGCAATGACCAAGCTTTACTAATTTTATATCACCATTCTGTTTATTCTTTATCAAAATCTTTTTTTCAAAGGTTTTAAATCATGTTCATATGAGTTGAAATGAATTTTGGGTGTTTGTGATGTCATGCACGAGTTAAATTTTATTTTGCTTATGACCATGAAATTGTTATTTGCATGTTTATCCATTTTTTTTTTCATTATGATTGACTTATGAGCATTGTAATATTGGATTTGAGTTTGCTAGATAACCTAGGTAGTTGTAACTTACCATGCATGCTTTGTTTCATCAAAGGAAATCTTTTGGGGGACTTTTTGAAATTGCCGAATCTAAGGGGAATTTCATAATTTCTTCCCATTTATTTGGCCATTTTAGGATATTTTTCTAAACTGGAATTTTTGTGGGCTAAATTTAATTTTCCCCAAATTTTTAAAACTTTTAAAAGGCTTTTCCATTCCTTAGCCCAATAGCATGAGGGCCCATTAGCAAAATTTCATATTTGGTAATTTTAGGAAGTATACGGACCAAACTGAAAATTTTGAAAATTTGTTTCATGATGTGTATTGTTTGGCCGAATGGTCCTAGGCCAATTTTATGAATTCTCCAAAATTTCATAAGTACCTTTTCATGCATTTCAAGTCATTTAGGGATATTTTGTAAATTTCAAAAGTTTAAGGACCATTTAGTAAAACTTTACATCTTAAGGCTATTTAGGTTTTTTTCAACATTAAGTTATGCGTTTAGGGAATTTTGGTTATTTATTTGTATTTCTTGGATTTTCTAACCTTTTGGGGATTAAATTGAAATTTTAAGAAGTTTATAGACCATTTAGCAAAACCTTATATTTTAGGGCTATTTTGGTTTTTTTAGTATTAAATTACTTATTTAGAGTATTTTGGTCATTTAATTGCATTCCATGCATTTTTAAACCTTTAAGAGGTCAAATTATAAATTTAAAAATTTTAGGAAATTATGATTAAATACCGTAATCGAAATCGATTAAAATCAAGACTTAAACACACAAGTAACAAGGTGCCAATTTTTGGGTGTCATGAGAGGAAGCAAACCTTTATTGGTTTTGTAATCAACTCTTTAACTCTTTTCAGGCGATCTTTGATATTAGTGTAAATCTTAGAATTTATTTTCGAGAGTTTCATAATCTTTAAAAGTTAAACTCTAGTAGGTGATCAATTTTACTTAATCAAAATAAGATTAATGGTGATTCTAAGTCGAAGATTGTTTTATAACAATAATTTAAGGTTAAATTAGGTGTGCGATTCATTCTGATAACTCGGTCCCTAACACAAACACAAAAAAGAAAAAGGAAACGACAGATTCATCCATCCAAGTGCCGCAGGTCAGGATTCACATCTTGGCCATGTGGCAACGACATACTTGCATGTAGTCCATGAAGGTCTAAACAAAATTATATGTCTACAATAAATATATATATATATACAAAAAATTTGTCCTAAAATTTTGTGTGGTAAATATTTTTTAATTTTATATTTATATTTACATATTAATATATATAGAAATATAAAATATAAATATTTTACAAAATTAGTTTCAAAACAGAATAATTATTATAATTAAAAAATACAGCTTAAGAATTTTATAACACGATAAGTCATGCGACAACTAGCTAACCACCGACAAAAAAAAGAGATAAATATATTTATATATAACAAATAAAAATTATATTATATTAACAAAAATATTAATTATTAAATTAATTATATTAATTATCTATAATATATATTCTTTTTTAAATTAACTATACCAAAAAAATTAATTATATTATTTAATTATAGTCCATAATTTTTAACTGATAGATCGAAAATTATATCTAAAACAATTGTTAAAAAAATTATTATTCAAATATATATGTGTATATAATACAATAATAACTAATTACAACACTAAAGCAATATAATACTCAATTAATTTTACAATTCTATTAAATTACACATAAACCAATAATTATAATAAAAAAATAAAGATTTTAAATCTAAAAGGAAAACTTAATTGTAAAAGTAAACTACATATATTTTTGAGTTTGAACCATAGAAACCAAATCCATAATTCGTACAAATATACTAAAAACTCTACAAAAACCCAAACAAATTACTTGAAAGCAATATAAAAATTCAAAATAATAAGAAAAACTAGAACAAATTATTAAAATAATACTTTAACACCCTTAGACTTGACGCTAAAATAAAGAAACCAAAGAAACCAAACCCCAAATTCATACAAATATACTAGAGACCTGCAAAAGCAAAAACAAATCACTTAAAAACAATATAAAATGCAAAATAATAAGAAAAACTTGAACAAATTATCAAATAATACCTTAACACCCTCATGCAAGACCTTAAAACCTAACCTAATATCATGAAAAAGTGAAAGGGAATCTGTCACGCTTCACATTTATAGCAAGACTATTCCTACAGAATTTTGATTGTTTTTCCATGGAATTTTGATAATCTGTAATGAAATATTCTGTTAGAAATAATTTGGGAGGGAATTTTCTCCCAAAAATATAATTCTGTTGGAAATAAGTATTTCTGATTGAATTTTTAGTCAGTAAAATTATTTTCGATCAAAATTTTTAATTATTTATGGGGGAATTTTTCGTCAAAAATAGCTTGGGTGGGAATTTTCCCCATAATATAATTCCATTGGAAATAGTTAATATTCCATCCAAATATAATTTTCCTTAGAAAAGCAAATCGTTAGAATTTTCTGGTCGAAAATAGTATTTCCAACCGAATTTCTGTCAAAGATAATTCTTACAGATGAAAATTCGGTCACAATAGTATTTGGGCAGAAATGACATTTCCAACCAAATGTTTTGGTCAAAATAATTTTTCCAATGGAATATTCGATAGCAAAAAGTTTTTTCCTACTCAATTTTATAACGAATTTTTTATTTAAAAAGATATGCTATTTTTCTGACAAAAATTTTCATTGGAAAACAAATAAATTTCTGTCAAAAATATATTTTGGTGTATGTATGACATGCATGAACAATGACAAATGTTTCTCCGACTAAATTGCATTATTTTCGACGGAATTTCCATAAAAAATAGTAAACTTTTATAAAAAATACTTACTTATTTTCAATAAAATTTTTTTATGGTTAAAAATCCGTTGCTAATAAATCTTTCTCTTGTAGTGTATTGAGAATTTTAACTTTTGATTTGTGTGAAAAATCAAATATATATATATATACACATAAATATTTATAAAAATGACCAAAGTAGATTTATTTCTAAGTCGTTATAGTTTATATGATGATCAAAAATAAGATTTATCTACGGTGAAACTATGTGCATTTTTTTTGGATACTGAACTACGTGCATTGTTGATTCATAGACACCATTGTGTATTCCAGTGTTGACAACATAGTGACTCCCACAGCACTCAATGGGGAATCTTCCTTGCAATGTTTTTGAAAGTTTTTAGTGTATATATTGTTGGACTTTATATGACCCGCATGATAATAAATAGACTAAGATAATTAAATTAAATTATTAAGGTAAAATTATAAAGTAAATCTTATTCAGTTTAATTACACTAGTGATAAGAGTTTAACTCTACTTCAATAGAATACAGACTCCTTGATGGTAGGATATAACTCTAATTAGTCTTCTAGTATAAGTCTCTAGTCTAGTCTATGTAAATTATCTGTGCACTATCATAAGCTAATTATTAAAAAAAGGATATAGACTAGAAGGCTTATACAGGGTGTTTGTCTTCGTATATTTGGAGCGAGGCTAGGTTCTTGATCAACAATAGCTAGAGGTATATTTTATTTAAATTATTACATACGACATCATAGCTAGGCTTTCTAGCCTTATTCTTTAGATTATCCAGTGAGATTCGTTAAAAATGATTTTTTTTCATGCATATATTATTTATGCAATTAAATAATTTGTATTAAGGATGAACGAGTTATAATAAATATAGTAAAAGCATGAAATTGAATTTTTAACATTCTATAATTAATTTCATGATTTGTATTTATGCATTAAATTATATTTCATGAATATACTATGAATTTGTATGTATATTTTATGTATTAAAATTTAATCACAAAATTCTTGATTAGTACATGTAAAACCAAAATTATTAGAGGGTTTAATAGATTATTCATATATCTATGTTACTAAACCCTAAGATTAAAGGAA
>JAQSVH010230401.1:0-12912 GCA_029448705.1 Adansonia digitata
TTTAAAGAGTTAGTGTACACACTCAGCCATGTGTTTGCATTGTTGCAAAAACAAACCAATTGGATTTGATTATGACTCAAATTGTTATACGAGTTTAATGTTGATCCTAATAAACTTTCTTAAAAACAATGGATAAGAAGCTTGTCGTCATGTGCGTATCCAACCATTTTTTGAATAAACATCATAATCTAAGCTTGTGAGGAAATGGTGCCCTTGTATTTCTCAAATTCTGGCATTTTGAACTTTGGAGGAAGGACCAAATCCAGTACTAAACTACGTTGATTTTCTCGACATCTACATGGATGTAAAGCTCATCTTTTTTCCTAGCCTTAAGTCTCCTTTCAAAAAGCTATAATTTTTTCTTTTCAATTTCTACTTCAATTTTGCCTTTTTGCTTATGTTTTTCTTTTCATCAGGAATAAGGGTTGTTGATTATTATCGTATAGGTCTAGCTCTTGTATCTACCCCTTAGATAGAGCACTAGAGTTAATAATAATGACTAGAGGCATCGTAACTCTAAGAACATTTTATTGTGCATTTTACGTGTTTGGTGTTTATGTTTTTTAAGTACCTGCAAGTGATATTTCAAGTTGCACCTCTAAATGTCCCTGCAAGAATGCCAGTAGTACCTTCTGGGTGTTGGCAAGCTAACTCACTTACCATAAGCAACTTCATTAATCTTGTGATTTATAGTCGCAATTCTTCTTGTCTTTGAATCATGGCCTTTTGAACTGATGCTGATTTTTTTCCAATCTTTCTAATCTTGTAACTAGTCTCTGGCCATTTTTCTTGCTTTGGATTAAGTATAATAACAATGATGGTTGTTAGGTGGTCTCTCTAAGTTTTCAATATTGAAACATTTAAAAAGGAGAATTCCAAATTTTGTTAAGTTAATTTTGTATTTGTTAATGAATATATGAATATGTATGTATATATGTTTGATGGATGGATGTATGATATGAATGTATGAATGCAATTGTAAGAATGCTTGCTTTAGCAAAAGATTCCAAGCTTATAAATTGTCATTGACTTTGTGAAGGATTACACATTGTTAATCATATGTGGATTACATTCAAGAAAGGTCCTAACTTGGTCATACAATTGTTGAGCTCGTTTTAAAAATTTAAGTACAATAAGCCCATATTCGCCTATTGGATTAACCATAACCTTCAAGACTCGGATTTTTTCCACCATCTTTTTGGCTTAAATGACCGCTGAGTGAATCTGTTTCATGAGATGATCAATGTAGAACTATCTACCAAGAGAATTCACTTTCCATCTTTCACATTCATCCTTAACCTGCCATAGTTTGCAATCTCAATATACATTCATTTCTTAATAGGCTTGAGCCCAAGCATCAATGTAATTCTCATGCTGGTGTAGTACTTGCCTCATGTCCTCAATAGTCATTACAAAAATTTCTCTCTCCTAAAGCAGCCGTGATACTTTTCTTGTTCTTCGCTAAAGGTGTTCTTGAGTTGCTTATTTCTTTTTATAGATCTCTTTAGCTGAATACAAGTGTCAATATACACCCTTCACTCTTGTTCAAGAATGGTTGCCCTAGCTTTTCTCTCTAAGCCTTGGCTTTCCATACTCTTACCTTTTCACAAAGCTTATGTATTTCTTCAATCATCTTATTGGAAATTCCATTTGAGCTTCTGGATATGCCAGCAAGCTTTATCTTTTGGTATTGCTTAACCCAGTCTTGTTTCATCTTCTAGACATCTTTTTCTTTAGCTTCCATCTTTATCTGTAGTTAAGTAACTTCTTTTGAAGAGCTAGTTTTTAGCACCCACTCTTCTTCTATCTCTCGCCACTTCCTCTTTCATCAAATCAACTTCGAAAGATATAGAGGGCTTTGGTTGGATGGATACTCAAGGAATAACTCCATCTTTACCCAGGATAATCAAATTACACCCTTAGATACTCCTCAAAACATCATATCCAAAGGCAGCCTAATCCATATAAGTATGTAACCCCTAACTTATACCTTTCTTTCCCATGTAAGGTAGTCGGCTTAAGTAAATTTCGATAACCTTCACCAGAATACTCCGAATCCATACTAGCTAAACCAAAAGCCATGGGAATAAATTGCCATGACCTATACTAGTGTCAAACCAACAGCGTTGCATACCCCATAGTACCCATACACCAAGCAAAGGCACAAAGAATAAATAACCACATCGATACATAAAAGGTTTCAATGAAAACCAAGGGGCTCTCCATGCTATATAATTAGTGGCATATTTTTCAATACCTCAACCCATTGATTCTTAACTCCAAACTTAGACCATTTCTTCTTGATGAATTCTTGGAGAAGAACACAATGTGAGAAATAGGGCTTGACTTTATTAGCACTTTCACCCCAAAGATGACTTTAGCCCCAAATGTACAGTAACAATACACTCCTAAAAAACTACCATGATCTGTTTTTTGACATGCATTGAGTGCTCAAATTATTTCAACTAAAATGGCAAGGGCTGGATGCATATTTCTTTGCAACTAATCAAAAAGATCTACCACAACTGCTTTGACATGTCCGAGTATCCTTGGGAAAAAAGTAAGCCACATATAGCTAAAGCAAATGTATTGAGGGTTTCTTCCTTATCTGAGCATACTCTAATGTATCCTTATAGAAATTTGCATGAAATAATACTAGTATTCTTTTTTTTCTCAATATATTGAAGGGCTAATTTGAGTTCTAGATCAGGAATTTACCTCAGTTTCTTCTGAAAACTTGTTAGATTGTTTTCCTTGTAATAAATGGGTCTCATCTCCAAAGGTCCAACCTAAGTAAAAATATGATTTCTTTTATAGTTAGAGTCATGTTATGTTGATTATATGAGAAACATTGATATAGAGGAACCTAGAATTCTATTAAAGCACGAAAGAGTTGTTCATCCATCTGTATTTTGAGCAAGGAAACAATTTGTCCATACTTCTTTATGAATCAGGTCTATTTTGCATTTCCCTAACTATTCCATATCTCAGTCAATTCTGATAAATTATTCTGACAGAAATCTAAGTCTGTGATCTTTGGCAATTCTGACATGAAATCTTTTGGTACACAATCCCTATGTTCTTTTTGATTTAACTCGAACTCATCATAAACCTCCTTGAATGTTTTGGAAACCACCACTGAATGTACTTGTTCACCTATGAAGTCTAATGAAAATTGAATTGAGTTGAAATTCTAATCCAAAGCAAGTGTCCTTATATGCAGATGAGAAATGCACCAAGACAAGAAAAAGAATAACTAAGTTAGTATCCATAAAAAGTAATAAATCCAAATAATCAAAAAAATTAACATGGAAAAATAATACCAAAAATAAATTATCTAAATAAACATAAATAATCAAATAAAAGGAGAAAAGGAAGAGAAAGGTACATTTACCCTTTCATGTGTCCCTAATTTTTGGCAACATTTAAAATTGAGTTGGTTTTAACTGGGAGGTCAATAAGGTTCACTATATAAAGTTTAGGTCTGACCTATAAATTGGTTCTCGAATTGCTCCTTAAGCCTAGAATGGACAATGAGGTACCTTATCCTTACCTATTGTGGGTTTATGTCAGAAAGAATTCAATCGAATGGGAGTATCTCCCATGCCTATAATAAGGCTAACACCTTAGGCAGACGTAGGAATTTACACCTGGTAGGTTTTTCACTGCCTAGACAGAGGCTAACACCTCAAAAGGCAAAGCTACTTCACCTCTGCTTGAAATATTAGGTATCTTATACCCTTTTTAGAGATCTAAAAGAGAGACGACTGTGTGGATGCTTAATAGGTGCAAAACGATAAACAAACTTTTCTGACATAATAGTAAAATCAAAGCCTCCTAACCTGAATCCCCAAAAGAAACACAAAATGGATTAGTACAAAATAAATTTATTATTATTTTTTTATTTTATTTTTTTAGAAATACCAGGAATTATAATTAAATATTGAATCCGAATTAATCAAAATTTAGTTAACACAAACTTAATTTTAGGCTTGACTTTCTAACTATCCCTATGGAGTTGCCAAGCTATCATAACATGGATCGGATACAAATCCTAACCAACCTGATTTAAAATGGCGAGCGTACCACTCATTCCTATATACATTAATATATTAGTATTTTTTTAATTTTTAGGGGCCATATCATTATTATTTTCCTTGCTTTTCATGTTTGGGGATTGAATTATCGAGATAAATCGCTCATTCGAGTTAACTCTAATAGTTGGTATGAAACAACCATTTTTCTAGAGTCACCACCAATCTATTTTTGCTAGGTGAGATTGGTCACCTACTAGAGTTTTTACGTTTAGGGTTATGAAACCCATAAAAACAAACTTCGAGATCTACGAAAATACCAAAGATCATATGAAAGGGTCTGGAGTCGGTTACAATCACAAGTAAAGATCAACCTTTTCGTGATGCCCGGCAACCAGTACCTTATTAATAATGTGTTAAAATAAAATTTGATTTTTCTTTAATTTCAATATTTAATATTTAATTATAATTCCCATATATAATATTTTATAAAAGCAATTTTATTATCCCTTATTGGAAAATTGGATTTTTTATATTTTTGAAAATCAAAATATCTTCTGCACCCTTCTAGAGAACCGGAAGAACATGAAAGCTTTTATCATCCTCTCTCATACCTTACTGAAGAGCCAGTGGAATATGAAAGGTTGTAAAAATAAAAATATCTTTTGTACCCCACTGGAAAATTGATAGAATATAAAATGTTACTTTTTTTTAAATTTATGAAAAACTCCAATTTTCACTTTGAAAAGAATAACTCTTTATTAAAATAATCCATAGAACCCTTCTCATATTTTGGGAGAAATTCCATATATTATTTTATCTAGGAAACATTGCTTTAATTATCTTTAAAAAATTTTGCTTCTATTAAAAATATTGATAGAATATACTAAGACTCGAAAACAGTCTAACATGATGAACATATCCCTAATATATACTTTCGGCATAAAATTATCCTAGTAATCACATAGGACTTGGTTCTAATGCAAAATTATGAAAATGCCCTTAGGGTATACCTTCAACATAAAAGTATTTTAGTAACCCTAAAAGACTAAAAATGATCATAAAAGGGTGAACCTATCCTAAATATACACCTTTGGCATAAAAGCATCCCGGTGACTATACCAAACTGGCTCTTAGAAAATTACCAAAAAACCCTTGAGGCATATCTTTGACATGAAAATATCTCGATAACCTTAAAAAACATGCAAATGATCATAAAAACATGAACTTATCCTAAATATACACCTTTGGCATAAAAGCATCCTAGTGATTACCTAAGACTTAGTTCTAAAGAAAATTACCAACATGCCCTTACGATATACCTTTGACATAAAATTATCCTGGTAATCCTAAGGACTCTAAAATGACAAAAATTAATCATTTCACTCTAAACGAGGAAATTAAAATTTTAAAATTGACTTAAAATGCAATTAAACTACTAAACTTTTTAAAATTACATTTCGTACCTTAATAGAAAATCGAAAGAATCCGAAAAGTTTTAATATTTTCTACACCTCTTTGGAAGACTAAATGAATGTTATAAACATTTCAAAATAACCAAAATACCCCTAAATGAATGAATTTTCCTAATGAACTCAAATTTTTTTCATTTTTTAATTTAGTCCCTGCATAATAGAAAATCATACATCAATAGCAAACACATCATGAAAAATCACAAAAGCCATAGCAAAAATCATGAGAATAATTCAGCCAAACACCTATGACCTCAAAGCAATTTTTTAATTTTTTACGATTGGGTCCCTAGATTATTTTAATTTTGCAATTTGGTCCCTCCATAGAAAAACATCACAAAACATCATCAAACATATGAAAATCAACATGTAAAACATGGTAAACATCCTCATGATGATTCAGCCAAACATCTTTGGCCTTGAAACAAAATTTTTTATTTTTTTAAAATTAGTCCTTAAACTTTGTAAAATTACAAATAGGTCTAATATTTTAAAAAATGCCTAAGACATGTATAAAAATGCATGAAACACTCTTCCCATGTTGTCAGAGACTTTCGGCTAAGGAAGAATGGCCTTAAGAAAATTTTAAACTTTTTACAATTTAGTCCCTAGACCTCTTAATATTACAAAATAACCTAGAAAACATGAAATCATCAAAAAATTAAACATAAAAACAACAATAAAAATCCCTGATAGATTGAGCCAAGATGAAAAGCAATCATACATTAAGATCTTCCAACACAAAATCATAATAATTATTATAAATAAATATCATAAACTTAAATACAAATAAAATCATAAAAAAAGTACATAAAGATATATATGTATCAACATATTATCATGAAAATAATAAGAAAAATAATGTAAATATAAACACATATATACAAGAAAATCACTATCACATCAACAACAACATAATTCATAAAAAATCAAGCTATAATAAAAAAAATTAAATATAACAACAAAATATAAGAAATTGATCATAGTCACCATATTTAGCCACGTCAACATGGATTAAAATCCATGAGCTTTGACATGATTTTGACTCACAAAAAGAAAGAAAATGCGTGAAATGAACAAAAATGACAAGTTTTCTATGTGGTTATACCTTTCAAAAACTTGAAAGTTTGAAATATTTTGTGTTTTTTTAGTGTCTTTTTTTTTTGGAACCCTAAAACTCTATTTTAGAACAACTTTCCCCTATTTATAGGGGATGGATTCAGCCAAGGGTTGAAAGAAAAGCCCTTGGCTAAAATGTTCTAGGATTTTCTAGTTTTTTCTTTTATTTACTTATTTATTATTTTTATTTTTTGGTAATTATTACCTTTTAGATATGATTTGATTTGATTTAAATTAGTTAAGTTTGTCATTTTATGCATTATGTCATCCATGACATCATCAAGCTACAGAAAATTTTAGATGATATTTGTATATATTATGTAAATTTATACCATAAACATTAATTGGAAAGACAAAATTGTAAAAATTAAAACTTATGTATTCGAAATAGAATTTCATATGATTAATTTAATTTAATATAATAACAAAATTGATTCTTATGTTAAGAGAAAACCATTAAAATTTCAAACTCATAAAATTTTACGAGAAAAACCATTATCGGGAAAAATTATTATATATAAAAAATACAAAACTCATAAAATAGTTTGAATTTTCACAAAATAATTTAATAGGAATTTAATAATAATATTTAAAGAATTTTAAAAATTACAAACTCAAAAAAATCTTACTGAAAAATTTACAAAGTAGCAAAATTCCATATCTTAGAAACATGAAAATTAAAAAAAAAAACCTAAAAACTCATAAAATAAATTGAATTTTAAAACTAATTTAATAAGAATTTAACAATAATATTTGAAGAATTTTAAAATTTATAAACTCTGAAAAATCCTACTAGAAAATTTACGAAGTTGAAAACTTCGTATTTATGAAATAAAAAAATTCTAAAAATATTTTTAAATTTTATAGAAATGAATTTAATTCAACATATTAGTTAAAATATCAATTTATAAAAAATAATAAAAAAGAGAATCTGACATCTGAAACAATTTTTATCAGGAATGCCAACATGAATTTAACAAATTTAATAAATAAATTTAATAATTTGACAATTTGTGAAAATTCAGTTTAATAAATAAATTTAACAATTTGGCACTTGTGATATAAAATGCCAATATGAATTTTTTTTCTTGAATATTTCTGATTTTTTAGGGTGCATATAAGCATAAATGTCGCTCAGATATCGATAAAAATATATGACGGTCAACTTATCAAATTTTAAGAAAAATTCCAAAAAATTTTCCTAAAAGCGGGAATTTGACCATGATGTTATTTCACAAAAATGAATTTTCAAAATTTGATAAAAAAATATTCAAAAACAATTTTTCTCTTAAGTATTCGTCCTTTTTATCTAAAATTAGGACTCAAAATAGCATTTTTTTTGTCACGTACACATACAGCTATTTATGTTTGACCAAAAAGGTTTTGAAAATATCTAGTCTACCTTAAAAAAGGTTGTCTTAGACTAGGGTGGCTGTTAAGTTCTCAATCTCGAATATTTAAGACCATTGGAAAAAGGGACGAAATTAGGTGTCTACAACCTTTCTTCAAGTATCGATACAATGCCCTTTAGTATCGATACAACTAGTAAGATTTTGGAATTTGAATGACACAAGCCTTGTATCGATGCCTCATATACATAGAAAAATCTAGATTTTTCTTGCCTTTGACTCTCTAAACTCTTTACCTTAGCCGAGAATGGTAGGAACTTGACCTGTGCTTCTTTGGATGACCTCGATGGTGCCTTAGATGATGACTTTTGATACCTTGAGTGTTGGCTTGGACAAAATAAGGTGTCTACAGTCCTTAACTATAATACGAGAAGTTCAATGTTTGAATCTCTTAATAAGCTAAGACCCTTTTCATCTTTACATAACCTTTGGGATAGACCAACAAGCCATGTAAGAACCAATTGAGTAGGTAACTTAGCTTACCAATTGCAACTGTATCCTAGATCAGGTAGGTAGTAACCTTTAATCTAAATACATCATATGCATTTCACAAACCATCACCTCTAATGTTTGTGGGGTCAAGTTTGTAAGCATTTAGACAATACAAAGTTAGGTGAGTAAGGCACATTAATTATAACTAAGCAGCTTAGGCGACAGGGACCTTCGGGATAGCCTAATGAATCCTCACGGTCAGAACTCAGGTATCTTGTTATAAATGATGAAAGACATCTAATCATGCTTAGGCATGGACTTATTATTTAACAAGGGATTTTTATATCATTTATTTTAGGTCTCATTGCTTTGTTTGATTAGCATGCTTAGCATTTATTCAATCATATATCACATATATATAAATTCAAAAATAAATCTAACATACGTAATCTACTAGGATGATTATTAACTTTATCTATCTAGTTTCCTTGAGCAATTAGGAAACTAATTGGCCAAATTCCTAAAGATATCATATGAGATCTTCGCAAGTATTGAAGCTGATCTTTTTGGTCTTTTTTTCTTGGTGCCATCTTTTTTACATCTTGGATTTACATAAATTATAATTTTAACCTAAATTTAAACTACAAGTCTATGTAATTATTACATATCTTTGTAAGAAACCTCGAGTTATATTCGAGCAGAGTTAGGTGAGAAGAAAATTTACAACCCAGCATTAAAAAAAAAGGTAGGCTATGCAAACCCTATTTATAAAAGGAACACTAAAAGAAAAATTCAGCCATCCATAACCTAGTCACACTAAGGTCTAGTCCACAGTCATCATCTTGCTAACGTAATGATATTATAAGCATAAAATGAAATAAGTATAGCCAATATCACTTGGTGATCTTGTGTGTCATTTGCATAAACCTCATCAAACAATTTTAGATGATTTATCAAATTATTTAGTAATTTTAGTTCTTTAAAGAAAGCATTTTAAATTAAATCCCTAACTTTTAGGAAACTTGTCTTAATTGTTTATTACCTATTTTTTAGGTTATTTGTCTTAATTAGGATATTATCTAACTTTCTTAATTTGGACAAACTATTCAATTTAGGAAACTTGTTTTCTAAAAACCATTTCAGAAAACTTTTTTTTTCCAAAAAACAACTTTTCAAGACATTAAATTGAACATTACCTAACTTTGTTGTTGATTGTTTTAACTAGGACATATCTAACCTTTAGATAACTTTGCCTTAATTTAGACAAAGTATTTAACATGTAATATTTCTTAAGCCATTTAGGAAAATAATTTCCAATTTTTGAAAGTATTAGTAATTGATCCATATTTAAATTAATTAAGAAAACAATTTTCTTACATGATTAACATTTATTCTAATCACATTAGAACAAATCCTACTGCAAGTAGGATTAACCATTTAAATTAAATGTATTTTTCAATTAAACAATTTAATTGAATTTTAAATCCATGCTTATTATATTACCCAATTCATATCTTAAACAATTTAAGAAAATTAATACAATTTAATAATTTGGAGTTTGATAATAAGCAAGAGCTTTGATGGAACAGAACCTACTGGGAATCCTAGTCCAACTAAGAGTCTGCACCATCCATTGCCATCTTAGCCATCCTAATTCAACTCAAACACTATTGTCTTCCCTCCACTAAACCTCTAAAAATAAAGCAAATTTGCATTAACATATTGCTACCATTGATGCCGCACCAAGGTCACATAAAGAAAAATATCATGTCATATCCATCACATAGATATAGTGCACTTGATATGGCCTAAAATTGAAACATTTTCAACTTTGATTTTAACCTAGTTTTTCCAACAAGTATTATGAACTTTTCATGACACTTTTAAGGTGGAAAAACAAGGCAAAAGCGCACTAACAGCTACCAAAAATTTCAGCATCATTAAAACATCAAAACAAAGCCATTTTAGCAATAGTCAACACCGAAACATTGACAAATGACTCTAATATCAATTTAAGCAGAAAATTCATATTTTAAATTAATTAATATTGATAATAAACCTAGATTAACATGCTGGAAAATTAAAAATTAAAAAGGCACAATTTCTTTAATTTTTAATTCAAGAAACGAATCAAAACAATATCCAAACAACCTGGAAGGCTTAAGGCATGTTAGGACTTTAATATGAATTGATTAAAACTATTTTAGTTAATTATTTAAATACTTTTGAACATTATTAAAGCCAAAAATTACATATTGTCTAGATTAAAAAAATTAATGAAAAATAATTTTTCAAAAATTTTACCAAAACCAAAAATCACCAAATCAACACACAAATCAATTAGATTGGTTATCACCAAAAAACTAGCATGCTAGACCATATGAAATCTACAAACCTTAGGCTTCGATACCATGGAAAGGAAAGCTCGGGCTTATGATTAAACATACGCTATAGAATTAAACAAAGAAACACCTGTATTTCTTCAGATCTTAGGAAAAGATATACATGTGATCGGATTGCAATTTAGAAACATAGATCTATTAGAAATCATACCTGCTTAGAGACTTGTAACTCCAAATGGGTCGATCCCTGTGCAAACACACCATAGGTTGAATACGACGAGATTTTCTTAAGGCCACAAGTAGTCCAAGTGTTCTGCCTCTAACAATGATCCACTCTGATGCCTATTGGAGCCTTCATAAGGTTTGATAAATTTTTAATGCTAGCCAGAAGGCTTTTCAAGCCTTAACTAAAAGATATATAGCCAATGGGTTCAGATTTGAAATGATCCAGGAACAATTCCTTTACCAATTGCAGCAAAAAGGAGAGAAAACAACTTTGTAAGGAAAGAGCAATTTTTTGTACATCTAGGCAAACAAATCTAAAATTCCTTGAGGATCAAAAACTAATTTTCCATTTTTCATTACGAGAAAAAACACTTTTTGATCACCTAGAATGCAAATTTGCACAATCAGGCTTAAAAAAGTTTGGATTTTGAGATTTTGCCAATTTCACAGCTTTTGTGAAAAATTAATCTCTAAATGCTAGGAAACTATTTTTTTAATTTTTTCATGTCAAGAACAACTCAAGAACTTTAAAAAAAACCATAAAAGTGCAAAGAGATACGTGTTGCACCAAACCCCTCAAGAAAGTCTAAGGTTGGTGCCTTAGGTTTTCCTAATGCATTTTATCAACCAAAAAGCCTTAATAATGTATACATATACATCTTAGGCTAAGCTAAGGTTGACTATTAGGTCAACTGAGTCCATTATTAACATACCCAGAAGGTAGCCCCATTTTAAAGTATTTCTTAAAACCTAATTAAACTATTTTAATTAGCTTATCCAAGATTGGGCCTTAATACTAACTTATTAATATTTTAACCCAATAACACACCAAAGGTAGCAATTCCATATGCCAAGCCCATTAGCAAACCTAAAGTTGAGTAATTCACACCTAAGCTCCCTTGACTTAGAAATTAGGGCTTTTGGCCCAACCCCAAAATTTATATATTAAATAATTTAATTCATAATTAATTTTTTAACCTAAGGAAAGCAATTTTTACTTCATGTAAATAATATTAAATAATTAATTAAATAATTATCAAATAATTATTTAATTTTTCAAATACAATTATTTGCCCTTCTTTAATATTATCCTTAAAAACATGTCTACAAATAGACATTATCTTGACAAGACATTCATATCTTTATTTCCATATTAACACATCTATAATTTATGTGTTAAATTATTATTCTTAATTGAACTTATGCTATTAGGTCCTGCTCATTATACATCTCATTCAATTAAGTCATACTTAATTAAATCTCGATTTTAATCCAATAGATTATTTTATTGTCTGTTACCTATTAGGCGTCCATCATAATGGTAATAAATATAAATACCCAATTAAGTATATTTATATTTATAGACCAAGATTGTCCTTTAGCAAGCCATCATGGCCATCTGGTATGCAGGAAGAGTCAATATGAATTCTTAAAAAACTTTTCAGTAACCAGTCTCTTAGTGTATTTCAGTCTTTTCACCAGATATCCCAAAAAGAAAATGAGCATGGTGCAATTTCTACTTATGTATCAATCCATATTAGTTACTGCAGCTTTCAGTTAACTTCATGAATTTAGAGAAACAATTTCTCTTAAATTCATCGTGCATTGCCCAATGACTTTACTAAGTTAACCAAAGCCAAGAACAAATGAGATATGTCTCATATGTCACTTGGAGTGAGGAATCCTCTCTAGATCACTCATTAACCTTCATATGATTTACGCCATACCTAAAACCACCCAACCATAAGAATCCATCTATTGTGGACTTGTTCATGATGGAATCAAATTGTGACACTCCTTGTACAAGATGACATAGTATCATAAGTCTAAAGACTAATTTACATAACTGGCACATGAGAACATATTTCAGAGGCACTGG
>JAQSVH010230433.1:0-10597 GCA_029448705.1 Adansonia digitata
GACCATGTGCTGCTCACGTGTCAGGAAGACCCGTTACAGAGGACCCAGACAGCCATGCTTGACTGCCAAGTATCATCACCTAAAAACGGCGTGTACAATCTTTTCATAAAAAATACTTGAAGTAGATCACAACTTCATATTACAATATATTCCAAAAGCCAAAGCAGAAACTGTGGGTCCGTGGCCCACCCCAAAACTAAGCCAACCACAAGATAAAGTAAAAACTTTCTGCAGCCACTAACTTGCTGCCATGTGTCTGTACGAGGATTCTCCCTCCCACTTGGGTTTTCCATACAGTTAGACCTCCCCTTCCTCACTTTCTCTTCACTGTGCTCACACTCAAAAGTTTTAGTTGAGTTTTGCGAGCTATTGTTGTAAGAAATGTTGAAAGAGGAGACTAGTGATGCTGCTGGTGGTGGCAACAACTGGGCACGTGTCTGTGACACATGTCACTCTGCAGCTTGCATGGTGTACTGTCGAGCAGACTCGGCCTACCTCTGTGCCGGATGTGATGCCCTTGTGCATGCTGCCAACCGGGTGGCCTCGCGCCATGATCGTGTTTGGGTGTGCGAGGCATGTGAGTGTGCCCCAGCTGCCTTCTTGTGCAAGGCAGACGCTGCATCCTTATGCACATCATGTGATGCTGAAATCCACTCTGCCAATCCACTTGCACGTCGCCACCAGCGTGTCCCGATTCTTCCAATTTCAGGATGCCTATATGGTCCCTTGGTCAATGATCAAAGCAGTCTAAAAATGGCTTCAACAGCTGAAACAGAAGATGATTTTATGTCCACGAAAAGAGACGACACAATTGCTGAGGATGAGGATGAGGCAGCTTCATGGTTACTGCTGAATCCCGGAAAAAATAAGACCAACCAGAACAACGTGTTCTTGCTCAGTGGGGAGTTTGATGAGTATCTGGACCTTTTGGAATATAATTCAAGTGCTGAGAATCAATTTACTGATCAGTCTAACCAGCAACAAGAACATTATGTTGTTCCGCACAAGAGTTATGACGGTGATGGTGTTGTGCCGCTTCAGTCCGGAGAAGCCAAAGATCTCTTGCAACAGCAACAGCAGCAGCAACATCAGAGTTTTCAGTATGGCCTGGATTACGATTCCTCTAAATCTGCATACAGCTACAATGGTTCCATTAGTCAAAGTGTAAGGTTTATTGCAAACAACTTCCTTAGCAGTGGTTTCCATTTGAAGTTTTCGGCTTGAAGTTTTCGTTACATGTGGAATACAAACCCAAAGAATTTATTTACTTGATCCAACCTCGTAAAATTTCATTCATACCATGTTTTTTATTTCAGCTTAAACATGCAATTTTCATCAGTAGCTTTGGAAATCTTGAATTTGTTTTCTAGCTTTTATACAAGTTAACCACAGATAGTTACTTTCGATGAATTAACCATGCCCAATTCTCTACAAAGATCTAACTGCTTTACACTAGTAGTTTTCAGGCCTGTTCCGCAAGCTTTTAGAGGTCTTTTTCCATTGTTGTTTCATAAGTTCAAGAAACATGAATAACCCTGGCGAAGCTAGATTTCCAAATCTAAAAAATTTTAAGTTATCTTTATGTACAGTTTGAAGGAATTCTTCTTCATCCTATGCTATGTTTGCTAAGGTAAAGGATCTTAACTACATATCGACAAATTAAAATCCACAGGGTATTTTCTTTTATTTTTTTTTCCTTCTCAACTTTATTAGCTTATTCTTTCTTACTTTACCTTTCTTCATAAAGAGCAGAATCGAATGGCATAAATATCTTGGCACTTTTGCTTTCTTTTCCCTTTTGTTCCAGGTCAAACATTTAGGCATATGTATAGTTTAGTTAAGTTTTACTGATCAAAAAGGCATTGGATCTGAAATCATTGATCTTGTACTCAAAACTTTATTTCTGCTTTAATTTCATGTTCACTATTCAAGCTAAGAAAGTCTATAAAGACTAGGAAAATTTTCTGACTCAAAACTGTAATAATAAGTCCTACTACTAGTAATAAACTTCTTCTGATTTATACTATGAAAAGCATAAAAAACATATAAAGTTTCATGGTTGTATTTTTCCAGTGTTTATGAGAATATTAGAATCAGAAATGGTTCAATTTTCCTAACAGTCTGATACAAATTGCCAGATCCTATGTCATTAGTAAGTTAAATGGTGATTCTAACTTTCCCTAAGCCATGTTTAGGTATCCCTTTCCTCTGTGGATGTTGGTATTGTACCAGAATCAACTATAAATGATATCTCAATCATGCAAACAAGGCCTCCTAAAGGTTCAATCGACCTCTTCTCCAGACATCCCATTCAGATGCCGCTGACCCAACTTACACCGACCGACAGGGAGGCCAGAGTTCTGAGGTATAGAGAGAAGAAGAAGACAAGGAAGTTTGAAAAGACAATAAGGTATGCTTCAAGGAAGGCATATGCAGAAGTGAGACCTCGGATCAAGGGTCGGTTTGCAAAGAGAACAAATGTTGAAATCGAAGTGGACCAGATGTTCTCCACGGCAGGAATGACAGAAACTGGATACGGCATTGTGCCTTCATTCTAAATGCAGTGAGAAAAGGGGGAAAAAGGATAAAGAAGAGAATGCACGAGTTAATAGTAAAGCTCTAATGTTGATACTGTATCTTTCTTAATCTATTTGGTCTCAATCAATTACATAGTATATGTTTTAGTGATTTTTTTGATTGTCTAGATCATGCTACTGCTATCTTGTAAATGTATATATATCTATAATTTTGAAATTTTAGTTCTTTGCAATTACAAATATCCATTTTTTTAGTATTCCATGTTTTGCTATCGTTTCAAATATTAGGTCAATAGGGAAAGAAATAAAACATCAAAGACTTTCCATACTAAATGGATGGCTTACTGTACTGACCTTTAAGAAAAAGAGAATTCACTATGATACCTTTTCTGTGAGGGGAAAAAAAGGAGCAAAGTTGAAGGCGGTGGATGATAAGAGGATCCAATAACAAAATTGTGGCCAGCTTCTTATTGCAAGATTATTGATACCTATGTTACTCGGACTCAAGTTGAGTGTCGGATATAAATATATGTCCGACATAGGTATGCTCAATTTTTTTTAAGTTTTTCCATATATTTGGAGGATAGTATTCCTATACCCATGTCTGAATATGTTTTAGATACGGATGTCGGACACGAGTAATTCAACAAAAATGAAGAGTAGAAGTAGCATAGATTGGCACCATAGAGAGGCCTTTTGGCTAGCTGCATTTTTCTTTTCTCCGGCTGAAGATTCCTTGTGCATACCTTAGATAAGCAGAAGAGTGTCTCTGTCCGAAAAGAAAAAACAACTTACTTGCGGCATTTTCCCCCCTTTTCTAGATAGCAATGCAATTCAGAAATTATAGCACAAGTAGACAAAATTAAGTTATAAAACAGCACTGAGTAAGTCCCTTATAAAAGGGTACTCTGGCCATGACATTGAGAGGGAGGCAGAGATAAGCGAATCTTGGAATTGAAAGCAACCTATCCCACTGCTATTCCTGTAAAGCAAGAACCATAATTTATTCATGCTAAACTATTAAAGAAGAGACTCATCTATGCATAATGCAAACTTAAACAATATCATTTAATCCATCCCTTGGGGTTCTGGAATCTTGGCATATATATATATATGTGTGTATATATATAAGGTTGGACATAACATGTAGACAATTTGCTTATCATTATGGACTAAATTAAAGATTACAAGTACCTATTACCTTTTTCATTGATAAGAACATTCATGATAAGCATTTTAGTTTCCTTACATTAGACATAAATATGAAAGCATCTACAAATGCTCCTAATAGAATATTCAGAAGGCACTTTTCTACAAACATATATGTCACAATCTGAGATTCCTTGGTTAGTGACCAACATACTGATTGATGCAAAGCTTATGTGGTTTCCTTCTTCCTTAAGACTAGCAAGTTTACATTAAAGTAGCTTTAGGTTTGCTACATGTCCATACAGTATGATTTATATTGCACAATTTGGAACTTATATTAAAGGTAAAAAGGCAACACTTCAGACAAGATTGGATCGAGACTATTGCTCTAGAAAAGGTTTAAGGTATTTTACCATTAATATCATCTTCTTACCAATATACATGGTAATGATCATGTAGGCACCATCCTGAACAGTCAACAACTTTTCTATCATGTAGCTGGGATTAAGGGTGAAAAAGTTGCAACGTCCTCCAAAATGGCATATATACTTTCAAACATTAAAAGCTCTCACAAAAGTAGAATTCCCTTTGTCATGTACAAATGAAATAAGAGAAGATTACAACAGTGCAAAGATTAAAAGGTTACTGGAAGACCTTAATTCATGGCTGCAGTGTATCATGCCGGTTGCATTCTGTGAATATCAGCAGCCCTTGTTGAACCTTTTTTCTTTAACTCAAGGTCCTCCTCGATCCTAGACGTTGAAGTATCCATTTCCGCAAGGCCATTTGTAGAGTATCATTTCTTTTGTCCATACAGTCCGCATTTCAACCAAGATTCTAATTTGCTAATGATTCGTACAGTCACCCACTCTGACAGTGGGTACTGATGTAGATTGGTTAGTTCAAAGCCTTCATTGAATATTTCCAGGGTTTCAGAATTAAGTAGAATGAGAATCCAACTTCAAGGAGCTACTCAACAAAAGATATGTGGGTTCCCATTAATCTTATTTAAAATGATGCTGCACTTTTCTCACTTTTTGAGGAATATGCATAAAGGAAACAATTTTCAGCCACATGCAAAGGAACATATAATATTGTCAAAGGAAGCTATCACTTTGCCTAAAACAGTGGTACCTCTCAACAAAACACTTGCAGCATTCTAACTTTTCATGTTTTTGTTTCTATTGCTTTAATGTACATTTGTCTTCTGTCAAATACTCTAGTAAGCAAGCATTGGCTTTAGCTTCATGCTTTACTTATTTGAAAAGATTATGCTACCGAAGATGTCGACATGGTGAAATATATGCCAATCTATTTGCATCAGAAAAAAAAAAAAAATGAAGTGGATGTCCTAAAACTGCTAAAATTTTCCTTAACATATAAACAGAAGTCTTTTTGTTTTTTTCAAGTGGCCTCCGGATAAACGTAAGTTTAGTCACATGCAAAACTCTGTAGGTGCAATTAATTAAATTTCCCATGATTTTCTATGTTGAACTAGTGTCACAAATTTCAGCTAATGAACAGATGAGACATTTCTTCCATGTTTTCTCACAAGTAAAAAAAAAAAAAAAGAGAGAGAGAGAGAGAGAGAGAGAAAGGGGATAATTCGCCAGTGAAGTGTGCACTGACAGTGGATCCTTATATAAAAAAGCAATTTGCACTTTGCACTTTTCACAAAGGAAAAGATATAAAAGAACAAAGTTCAGCCATGCAAAGTGGAAAGGTTTGTGGAGGTCATTGTTTAATACCTCAACAGTTCGATCCCTGGCAAGCCTTTTTTTTTTTTTTCATAAGCTCCAAAATGATCCGAATATCAATTTCTGGTTTGTCATATGTTCAGCATCATTGCTTCCCTTCAGTCATTTACACACAGATTCGTTGTTGTTTAATTTGATGCCTCTAGTCACTATGATTAATTAACAGCAGTCAATACTTTTAAAAACTCACACTTGGTCTGCATATAAGCCACTGAGTGGACACAATAGTAATTCAACAGATATCTGTCAGTTTTTGAGACTAATACCATACACCATAGTCAACTAAGTTGATAAAATAAGTTCCAGGTCTATCAGCAGAAATCCTTGCCAACCAATGTATCTTCTTGCTATTCACTATAAAGACTACTTTCTAAGGGTTAAATTGATTAGCCACTTTCTCTCTTGGTAGTGCTAGCATTCATATTTATACAATAATTTCCATATCAATTATTTTTGACAGATTTTCAGCAAAGAACTTCAAACAAAACTTCTCAAAGTTAAAGGAATCATGTGAGCTAAGATTGTACTGTCAACGACATGGATAAGAAAATAGAGCTTTCTCAAAATTTCGAATTAAGTTAAGTTCACCACCGTCCAATATCAGCAAGTCCTGCAACACCAAAGTAAAATGCCTGTCTATTGCATTGCTGTGCCCCATGCTACAAAAATGAGTTGTCAGATCTTCGGAAATAACACTAGATTGAACCTCGTTCAATTTAAGTCAGTTAAGATTTTTTTTTTCTTTTAATTAAAAAGAATGTGTTGCATATATAGAAAATACTAAATTATTGAATTATTTTTGTTAAATAAAGAAAAAGCATGTTTGCTTGGGATATTGAATATTACTGTTGTGTTTAGAATTCCTAAACAAACGATGTCCGATAATGGGATGCCTAAACATCTTTAGGGTGCATTGGTGCATAGGCTGATGGATAGGATCGGATGAAATCCCATGTTTGATTTGGATTTATAAGGATTGGATTGCTAAAAGGATTAGTCATTTTCCTAGTTCAGGATGATTCACTTCTCTCAAAAAAGAGAGGATTATTTTTAATCCTAGGGGATTTAATAATACACACCAAACATAAGATAGGACGATATCACCTAATCCAATCCTATCCATAATTTTGTGCACCAAACATGCCATTAATATCTTATAAGTTACTATCTTAAGTCAGTTACTTTATGATATCCTGGGTAAATATATTTTTTCAGCCAAATTACAATTTAACATGATTTGAATAATTGAGCTTCTTGGATATCAATTCTGAAGTGAGAATGAGATTCCCCACAGAAGACAGATGTGTGAGATCACAATATAAAACCAAGCCAAGGGTACTTTGTTATTTATATGTCCAAATCAAAATCACAGGAGACTCCTCCAATATCTCTCAGACCGAAAGCATTGCCGCAAACTATCTTCATGCCATCTAGGATTAAAGGTGCAGCTAGTTCCAAAAAAGTACAATGATATCTAAGGTCATAATAGACTTCTTAAGAATGAATGTTCCATAACTTGCATCTTCCTAGACACAGCTTTATTAAGATTCTTCGTCCACTAGTAACGTTAGTTCATTGTATCCATGTACCTCTAGATGTAACAGAATATTGCGAAATCCTGCAAAACTTTGTCTCTTGCATACATATCTATAATTCACTTTCTCTCCTTATAGCATATGATTCTTAGTAATATATTTTTCTTGTATGAGATATTATTTGGGAGCATATAGTGAAGTAGCTAATGAGAAGCTTGTTCTTACAAAGAAAATGATATGTCTGATCCGCCTTTTGCTGATGTACTCAAAAGTTATGCCAATTAAAAGCAATTAAAGATCCTAAACTACCATGTATATGCCAAAGTGACACTAGGATATGGATCAAGCTAAAGGACTCTTTTGTGGTAATTTAACTATCAACAAAAATGATGTAAAAAATTAGTGATAGCAAATTATATCGAATTTAGTTCCAACTCCTAAGTGTTATAACCAAGGGAAAGCATAACAGATTTAAAAACATCAAATATTGACTCATAATCAGCCTCAAAGTCACCATCTTCCATGCCACCAAACAGAAGTAGCAATAAATCTACGTGGACTAGGTAGCATATATCCATCCGGCATAACACCATATCCAATAACGATGGCCTTAAGAAAGAAGGTTGGGAAAGTTATTCAGATTTGGTTCAGCAGAACCTTTAGTTGAGATAGCAGCATGACATTATCACCCGCAGCCAGGCTTTTGCCACAGGTGAGGCAGAAGCTCTTCCCATCTCACCTCCCTTAACCATCCCCTTCCATCCTTATTTTTCATCACTTGACCCAAATTGCCAATGGACTCACTGCCAAAGTGTTTGATTAATTGAAGATGCATGTATTAAAAGCTAAACCTGTCAGTCACTACATGCAAGCATTTTATAGAACAGTAAAATTGAATCAAAAGGATGAAAAGTAATACATTAAAATGCATATCTGCATGAAAAGCATTATTGCATTATGGAACTTAGCCTCGAAGAATTTTTTGCTATAAGTATGCCTAGCAAAAAATACACAATTAGCAAGTCTGGCCTATGCAGTATAATCTTTTCAGCTTAGGTTGGGTGGCTTTTGTACTGATATACCACTTCACCAGCACAATAGATTCCAAGCATCAGCTAAGTTTAAACACCTTAGTTCTATATTTTAGTTGTTAATTTATGTAACAACAAAAGGGATCCTGTAAAAACTTAACCTTCCTATACGGGAAAGATTAATTGGTAGAAAACTACTAAACAATAGAAAGAGAAAAATACTAAACATTAGTTAGTTTAATCTTTTACGATGTCAACTCTAAGCTCAACGACCTTCAGTATAAAAATCCCATTAATGTAATGCTGAGAGTCATTCTACAAATTGTTCAAGCCATCAAACGCTCTAATTCTATGACCTCACCAATCACCCTTGCTAATGTCAACTGATGCTGTTCTATCCTCATCGCTGGTCATTTTCATTTATTGTATCCTCAAGAATGTTCGACATAAAAAAAAGTATCATACAGACACAGTTGTCATATTAAGGAATGAGCAAAGAACTTTTCGATGTTTAATTTTCTTCATTAGTGAATTCTAGCTAGTTACTTTGATCTCCATGGATCTGTGTCAAGAGTTGCTCCCACAAAATAAAAGCCCATTTTCTAAATGGTCCGAGCCGTTGATAGAAAATTTTAAGTTTAAATTTAACTTGAACATACCAAAATGACGTTAATATCTTGTCTAGGCTTGAACTTTGACCCAACCCATGAACAATTTTATGCTTCATGGAACAGTGACATTTTCATCCCTAAATTATGGTCCGATTTCCTTTACATGGTGATTGGTACATGACAATACTTTTCAAAATTGAAGGTGATTTAATTACTGCAGTTAGATCACCATATTTATTAGTAACTTGAAAATCATACATGATGATGATATGAGATCAATAAAAATTATTAGATCATCTCATTTTAATCTTTATAAATAGAACTTTGCCCTTTAATCATCCTGTACAAGATAGTTTATGTGACCACTAGCTATGAATATGTCAATAACTTTATATTAGTGTTAGTTTGTATCTTATAATTTTTTATAAAATAATAAATTTACGAATTATTTATTCAATAAAAATTGAAATTGCTAAAATTTCTGGTTCTATTAAATAATCTTACTAATAATTAATAAGATTATTTTGAAATTTGAATATTATGTGTTCAATTATTTTTATTTTCATGTAATATCAAACATAATAATTTAAAATGATCGATGCTTTATAATATTATAACGAATATAATAATATAAAATTGTTAATAATCCAATTATTATTATTACGGTGATCTTATCATCAACAGCAATCTTAGGTTCAATCAAAGTTTGGGCTTAGTACAAAAAAAGAAAGCTCCGAGTACACTTGAACATAGTTGTTCGACAAACAACCATCCAATCCATTTGAGAGCTCAAAGTGAACCTCACCGCTAGGGCCAACTGCCCAGGCCTAAGCCCCGATTGGATTAATTGGATTCTGTCAAGGAAAGGTGTGAATGAAGGAGTTGATTTTTTTTGAGCAAACCAATCGATAATCTGATGCTCCTAAGTTGCCATCTTCAATGCTTACCTGTCAAGAATGGAGACACTTCCAGCTCAAGGATTTTAAACCAAACTTCCGACAAAGTTTAAAGAATTTTTAAACCAGTTTAAAATTTTGTAATAACCAAAATCAGAAGTTGATAGGATTTAATACCATGTATACAATTTTCAGTTCTGAAAATACTCGGAATCTTTACCAGCCTTATTGATCATACACAAAACAAAAATCAACAAATCCAAGCCACGTAGAGATTTACAAGACAAAAAATATTAGAAGAACATCGGAGTTAGTATTTCGGGATACATCTAATGCTTAAGTCAATCAAGATTTTGGAGATGAAGAAGCAAGGTAATAAGTAAAACTGAGTTAGTGTCACGAGTCGACTAACACAAAATCAATAAAAATGATTAAAAAAATCAAATTAAATCTTAATATCAAATAATAAAGTAATAATTTCATATTGATTTATTGTCCATTTCTTTTTTAAAAAATAATTACTCATAATTAACTTATTTTTTTATTTGAAAAATACTTTATCAAAATTCAAACCTTAATTTAATTAATTTATGGATTCACTTTTAAATATAAGTATCTAATAATATATTCGAATTTCAGTGTTTACGATTTTTTTATTTTTAAATTATGACTTCTTTTCGTCAAAAAAAATTATCTTTCATGACTCTTTTTAATCAAATTGTGAGCATATAGAAATTTAAAATATAATGAATATGATTGTACTATTTGATAATCTTTTTTTTTTTTTTGAAAAAAACTTTTTTCTAAACTTAAACTATAATTTAATTGATTTTTATAATTATTTTTAAAAATAAGTCTAAAATTTGAATCTCGTTTTCCATAATTTATTCTTCTATCTTTAACTTAAAAAAAAAATTACTTTTTCTGCAATATTCTAATTATCACGAAATATCATTGTAAAGTTTGATAATTGGTGATGGTAACACTTTAATCTAACTTTATAGTAAATGTCATGCATCTTTGTTTGAGGACCGTCACTTATTTTCAACCAAAATCATTGGTCCCCAACGTCCTATGGGTC
>JAQSVH010230485.1:0-12903 GCA_029448705.1 Adansonia digitata
AACATATGAGCATATTTTAAAAATTTTGCCATTTGCATTGCGTTTAGATCGAGGGAGTGCATATGGGAAGTAGAATTACTTTGACGAAGAAGATCGCTAGCTCCACTAATAAATGATAAATGAAAACATTGATATCATCAATGACATTTGGGTAGGATCATTGTTGTTATCACTCTCATCACATTCAACATACTCTTTAGGCTGACTAAAGTCACCAATATAATCACCTTGGGCTCCATATGATAATTTAGGATCAGCACTAAATGAACTTGGTCTTTCTCCTTTCATTTCAACACCTCTAATTAGAGAGTTTGTCATTATAGAGTTGTATGGCTTATCATTTTTGACGCCAAGGATTATTGTTGACATGAATGAATAATAAAATAATTCATAAAATTACTCATTAATAGTTGTACATATGGAGGAAGTTGACATTTAGGATTCTCAAATGCCTATGATATTTGTGCATCTGTATTAGAGATATATGAAGGCCCATCATCATCATGTACATTTTCTAAGATAGCATATAACTCTCTTATACCAACATTAGGCAACTACTGATAGACATAAAAAATGCATCTTACATTATCATCATCATGTTCAAGTAGAAACGACTTATATCTGACATATCATTCTCCCATGGAAACAAAAAGGCTATACTTGATCTTCGATACTCTGTTTATATTCACAGCTTTGATTTTTGTATCAATATTGACCTTCAATTCTTTTGTTGTGATGTTTCATTAATATTAATGCTTTTAGGATAGTTATTTTGAAAGGTAACACCTTTTTTATTGTTTATAATTTGTCCATTAAAATAGACAAGCACAACAAATCTATTACTCATGTTATGAACTAAACATGCAAACAAATACTATTTGCATCAAATATCATTCAAATTATAGCATGTCAGTATTGAATATAAATATTTAAAGATTGAATTAACATATTCAAGTAGAAATAATTACTTATAGCTGGTTTTTAAGATGGAAATTTTGCTTAAACAAAATACTAGCAATGTTCACTAATAGTAGAAAACAAAAAAGACGAGAATGAAGAAGCATTATCACTGAACTTAGAAAATAACAAAGAATAAGTGAGAACGAAAATGACAATGATGAACTCATATTTATAATGCAGCATGAGATAGTTAAAAAAATTTTCTTCCCATTCAAAATCTTTAAATTTATCTCATGCGTTATTTTAATCCTTGTAGTCTAACATTTACAATCCATGCATTAGTCTTATCAACTTATTTAATCTAAAAAAGAATCTGATTTTGTTTTATCAACTTATTTCATATCAGAAGAATTATGATTTCATGTATTAGTCTTATCAGCATATTTCATATCAGAAGGAATTCGATTCTTATGCATTAGTCTTATCAACTTATTTCATATCCGAAGAAATCTGATTCACATCAAGAATCCATGCATTAGTCATATCTATTAGATCTCAATAAAGCCTAAAACTTGTACCCTAAATCTCTCTATATCATCAGAATATGAAATCACCAGGTGATTAGACAATTTTGCAATATTATAAAAAATCGACTTATGAATTACCGATTTTTTAATTGTCATTGTCGCAATGTGCCCTTTTCACACACATGCGTGGTGAAGCTATAACTTGAAAACAATGAAAGAGAGGTGGGGTTCGCCTTTGGATCATCTTTTAATTGGGATTTGAAGTAGCCATGTTAAAGAGAAAATTGAAAGAAGGACTATTGGATGAATCACTTGTACAAAAGGTGTTGAACGACCATTACGAAATGACCATTACTTAGAGTCACCACTGATCATTTTGGGCTAGGTATGATCAGATTCCTATTAAAATCAGTGATTTCAAGCTATGAAACTCATAACACGAATTTTACGGACTGCATAGAACAAAGTTCGTCTTTAAGGGTTTGAGAGTTAATTATGTGTGAGGAAGGATTAATGCCCACCCGAGGCTCAAAATTAGTACCATCTAGCCATAAATTATTAAAGTCTCAAATTTTTTGATTTTTTCATATGGTCATTATTTATTTGTAATCCCTTTCTTATGAATGCAAATTTTTTTATATCCAGGTTTTTATGGTAAAAGTTTAATTAATATCTCTCTATGCAACCTAAGAAGGAAGAGAAACATAGAGGATTTGGTAAAATAAGATCCGGATTGATTTAGAAGGGGATACTCTAAGTCAAGCATTGGAAGGTTATTGAGGTAGAACATTGCCTCAGGTTTAGTGAAATTTGAGTTTTTGAAAACAGGAATGCAAATCACCATTAAGAAGTAAAACGAGTTAGTAAGGCATAAAAGAATATTAAAAAAATTGCATTGAAGATGAATAAATGGAAACAAAAAGGAAAAATAGTTGGAAAGTATCTCGTAATTAACCTCGATTATTCAGGAATAACCAAATTGACAATTTTGAGATGTGTTTGGACCTGAAGGCTGTCTTAGGTGTAAAAAGGTTGATAAAAGGTTTGGGAAAACTCGGAGGAGAGAAAATTTAGATTTTTGATGTATTTTTAAAAAGCAGGGTTGAAGTATCCCTTCGAAAAGAAAGATTTGAATGATTTTTGAAAATCAAAATTTTTAGAAATTTTGAAGAAAATAAGTTTTAAGATAGAAAATATTTTAAATTAGGAATGGAAATTAATTTTCAAAATAATTTTGAGTGTTGATTCGAGCCTAAAGGAACCTATGTTATGAAATACGATTCCATCAGGAAAATCTTTGAATATATTTTGAGTCATTCAAATAATTAAAAAAATATTGGTTTAAAAAAATTCAAGCAATTTTCCCAACTTCAACAAATACAGAGGACAACATCGTGCAATCCACTTTTTCAAAATTTATTTCAGTTTGGTTTGATGGTTTTTGGTGACAAACAAAATACGATTAGAAAGTTAACTCAGTAAGAGTTAATGTAATAATATTCCAAATATCCTAGAAAATCACTTTTTAGGTGGAATTAATTTTTGAAACTAAGTTTGATTCAATACTTATCGTAAAAGTAGGGAAAAAGGAATAGTCAACTTTGAAAAATTGTCTTGTACTTGTTTAGAATCATTAAATCACCAAAAATACCATTTTGAAAAAGGAATTTTATAAACTTTCTGGGAAAAATATTAAAAAATTCATAAAATTTTTCAATGGGTTAGAATTGCTCGAACAAAATGTAAATTGCTAATTCTAGGGGGTTCAAGATAGCAAAGATTTTAAAAATCATAACTTTCAAGTTTAGAGTTATCTGAGAGCAAATGAGGTATTATTATAAAGGTAATTTGAAGCCCTTTCAAGGAAAAATTCTAGAAAATTTCAAAAAGATCATTTATAGTTGGAAAATAAATTTTTAATTTGAGTTACTGTGCTGCTGGAACTAAAATAGAGGTATATTCAGGTTTAAGCTTTTATGGTCACATGTGAAAGCATTAGACATGCGAATATCCAATCACTAATGTCTATGGCAATGAAGCAATAGGTTAATCCAGCTCTTGTAAAGTAGGCCATCAAACCATCCACTATCCATGCAAAAGTCATGATAGACTCGAAACAAGACTTTTAAACACTTGAAAACATTTTTGATTTTTTATTAAAAATAGAATTTATTTGGCCTAATAAGGCCATGATCCCAAATATTTATACTTGATATATCCCCAAGATTAGAGGAGTACCATATTAAAAACATTAAATCCATGCTAATCCCCATTTAAGGTTAGTATAGATTTAACTTGGGGTGGGTTTCACAAAACAAATTTCAGCCCACGTCAAACGAACATTATAACAGACATGCTATGGAATAAATAAATAAGATGATTTCAAACGCTTAAGGCATATTTAGGCACACATAATATGACATATTAACAAGTAATAGGTGACCAAAACACTAGTAACATTTGGTCATGTAACAATAGGCATTAAGCATCACAAATTAATTGGTCCAAGTACTAACACTTGAGTACAAACTAACTACCAAAATTTTAAAATACCCCTTGAATATCATTTTTTGCCATGAAATACCTTATCATCAAGCTAATTGGGTCACTAAAAAAATCATTAACCTAACCTAGAAGGCCAAAAATTAATTTAAATAGTAGACATATTGAATCAAAAAAATTTTAATAAGGCCCATTAAAAATTTAAAATATTTGAAAAGATAACCTAATATAATTAAATAAAATAATTAAATATGCACATGGGCTCTATTTCATCTATTATATATTTTTTATAATGTTTGGTATTAAATTAAATAATTAATGACACAAAATAATTAAATAAAATAAGCCTAAATGATATTAATTAATTATGCATGTGGGCTCTATTTTTTCTAATGTATATTTTTTATAGGACTTGGTTTTAAATTAAATAATTTATAACCTTACCTTAGCTAGGAATAATGGAGATTGGACACAAACTTGTATGAATAGCCTCGATGTGCCTTAAATGATGGCTTGTGATGCTTCGAATATTGGCTTAGACAAAATAGAGTGTCTACAACGGCCCCTCTTTAGACGTTCCTGAGTATCAAGAATAGGGTAAAGATAAATAGACACTATTTTGTTTGAGGTACAACATTGCCTCGTGAGTGCCTATAGGAAAACGGAGATCTAGTTTGTATTGCACTGAGATAGAAAGGTTATGTTGGCAATGCTTCTGAATGATAAAAAGTTTTTAGTATGTTTTATAGGGTTTGACTTCCCTACTAGGTTTTTAGTTTTTTTTGGGTTTGATCGCCCAGACAAGCACTAGTTAATGTAGGCTTTGACTCGATAGACATCTAGCTCTTTGTAGATTAGGGTAGGTAAATGTCTTGCTTTTTAAGGACTGAAAAGGAAAAAATGTATCTTTCTCTTTAAAGACTAAAAGGAAAAGGCATTTTGCTCTTTATGAACTAAAAGAAAAACAAGTCCTCCACTTTGAGAACTAAAAGAAAAAAAAAGGTGTCCAGCTCTTTTTCGACTAAAAGCAAAAAAAGAATGTTTTGCTCTTTGAGAACTAAAAAAAAAAGAGTCTTGCTCTTTGAGAACTAAAAAGAAAAAATAGTGTCTAACTCTTTTATGGATTAAAAGGAAAAAAAGGTTTCTTGCTCTTTGAGGACTAAAAGGGAAGAAGAGTCTTGCTTTTTGAGGACTAAAAAGAAAAAAATGTCATACTGTTTGAGGATTAAAAAGGAAACAAGGTGTCCTGCTCTTTGAGGACTAAAAAAAAGACATCATACTCTTTGAAGACTAAGGGAAAAAAGTTATCCTATTCTTTGAAGATTAAAAGGAAAAAAGAACGTCCAGCTTTTTGTGGACTAAAAGATGTGAGTTTAGGAATCTTACTTAGAGCCTTTTAGGGTTTTTCAAAAACTAAGAATATGTACCTAAGCTCCTTTACCGGTTTGACTTTTTTAAGCAGGAGTTCATATCCAAAAGATGTTAATGGGTGCATGTAGATGTAAATGCATGTTTAAGTGATGCAAAGGTGATGATTAAAAAAAAAAGGCTAAACTAGCCATTAGCTTTGGCGTTTTGAATCACCTTCCATCTTTGAGTTTTATCGTTTGTTTTGTGTTGTAAGAGTTGCCAACTTGACTCAATGTACAAAGGCTTTTAATATGGTTGAGGTCATTTTTAAAGGTTAACATGACCCATGATGTGTCGGAAGGTTTCTAAGCTTAATTAGCTCATATTAGTGGGCTAACAGACTTGGCAAGCTGGTTTTTAACATGCCTAGAAGAATACATCTGATGGTCTACATTGACTCATAGGAATATGGTTTGCAGGCAAAGATTAAGGATCGTTGTTTTGGTTCTACCTTTTGGCTAAGGTTTATAAAGGAAAACTTTTGATCATGGTTTTAAAAGATAAATGGTAATGTATGCTAAGATGTGATGCTACAGCACAAACTTGATGTTATATGGTGTTATAGGTAAATTGATGATAATGCCTATGCTTTTAGTTGAAAACTCATACATGAAATGATGAACAAGCATGTGAAGCGACATGGTACGCATATTCATGAATAGGAAGGCACGAGAGTGCACATACACATGAATGCGAACATCTATGAACATGGATGACCCTGATTACTACTGGATATGAACGGGAATGCATATGAATGTTGATGTTCATAAATGAAAATGCACATTAGTGCTGATGCTTGAAAGTGAATGCATATAAGTGTAAATGTAGAGAATAAAAATACAGATAAATGTGCTAATGCTTAAATATGAATGTATATGAGTGCTAATGCTCGTGAATAATAATGCACATGGATGTGGTTGTAGATGCACATTAGTATAGATGCTTGAGAAAAAAATGGATATCAAAGAGAATGTACATTAGTGTAAACACATGAAAGTGAATGACATGGGTGCAAATGTAGATAACAATAATGCCCATAAGCGCGCTTACAGGTAAGTAAGAATGCTTGTGAATGCAGATGCTCATGAATAAGAATGCATGTGAGTAATGATGCTCATGAGCATTAATGCATATGAGTGCAAAGGTTTGTTAGTATGAATGTGCACAGCTAAAGATGAATGCTTGTGATTATGGATCCACATAGGTAAAGATGCATGTAATTACAGATGTATAAAGGTATGGATACCTATGAATACAAACACTAAGAGTAGCCATCATGCAAATGCTATAGTTGATAATAAAGCAACACGTTTGAAATGACGTGTATCGTAATGAATGATGTTTAAATGCCTAAGCGAAAAATGAGTGTGAGTGATGACTAGGTAATTGACATCATTTGCGTCCATGAAAGGTGTAAAGATCGAGACTATGAATGGTTTTTCTTTTAAATTTGGCTCTTTCTTGATGGTTTTTCTCTTTAAATTAAGTGGCATTCTTATCTCATGCTTTGCCTTATGATTAGAAAAGTCTTTGTCTTTCTTTATTTAGAATGTTCATTTGATGAAAACTCTCTTAAGTTAGCATAATGTTCAAGCCTCTCGAAGACTGATGATATATTGTTAGAAGATGGCAATTTGGATTTTAAGTTAGATTGAAGGGACTGAAGAAGGTTTTGATTAGTTTAAAAAAGTTTTAACACTACTAAAATAGATTCCTTGTTCTTCTAGGCTCACGAATAGACTAGTCCTTATATAACATAAATTCATTGGAAACCAAACAAATTTGGGATTCTTTTAAGCCTCTAATTATTGATGCTTCAACCAGCACTAAGATTGGCTATGAGAAGGTTAGGATTGTAAGGTTAATTTAGACAGGCGATGATTATATTCAAAGAGTTAGTCCTTGAAATGTTAAAGGATTTTTGAGTGTCCTTAGATTTCTTTGGAATAATGGTTTCTTTATCAAAATCTCAGCAATCTAATGAGTTATACCAAAAATTTCTCTAGACCGCCCGTTTTTTAGTTTTCATATTAGTACTTCAACCTTTCCATTTTTGATTTCTTTTTTTAGTTGATTGCATCATTATGCTTCTTAAGAAGGCTCATAATTTATCAAAGGGTAGTTTCTCGAAGAATGGGTACATCAGTTTTACATGGTCATGCTTCATCGAAATGGGCTTTAGATGACCATAATGTAGGCTATGGTTCATGGTTATAAAAGAAAGGTTATAAAAGCCCAAATTTAGTGTATAAGGGTGATTGGATCAAGGATCATTTTTTTTCATGCGAGCATCTATCCTTTTTGCTTTTTAGATGTCTTTGTTTCCTAATATTTCATGCATTCATTCTTGATTGCTTTTTCTTTTTATTTCTTTTTCACTCTATATTTTTTTTGTTTGTTTGTTGTTTTTAGAGCGAATCTTAGATTTTGGAAACTTTGCACATTCATACTTACCTTTAATGTCAAGCAGTTTTATAATTGTAGAGTGGGATATTTACCTCTATGTTTTTTAGAAAGGTTTTCTCCTTGCCCTCCGATGTTTTGGGTGATCCTTGATCAGAGTTCCAACAAAATGAATTTGTTAAGCTTAAAAGGGAAGCAATAGGAGAAATTTTCTAACTTGTAAAAGGATAATGAAAGATGACCTTTTTTTATCTGAAACATGACTATGTGAATGAAAAAATCATTTTCGAGATAACCTTTAGAGGTATTTTAAACCCCTTAATTAGATGATGTCACATTTAATTGCCATTTTTCTCTATTTTCTTTTTCAAATACATGCCTTACTTCCCCTCTTCACTCCATATGGTTGGGCATGCCCTATTTTAGTTTGCCACTGATGGGGAATCATGTAATATTTAAGTGAAGATGGTAAGGAATATTTTGTGTTTGATCCTTGAAAGATTTGGTTCTAAGACATCAAAGTGACAGGGAAAAACTAGGGGTAAGGATTATAGTGGCACATAAGACAGTCCTTGAGAAAGGTATTTGGTAAGTGGTTTGGAGGTATCAAAATAAAATAGGAGAATTAAAGGTAAAAAGATTATGGCGGGACCCAAGGCATACTTCAAGAAAGGCTTTTGGTGCATGGTTTAAAGGTATCAAAAGGAGAACTAGGTATAAAGGATCATGGTAGGACCTAAGGCATCCTTGAGAAAAGGCTTTTGGGGAACTAGTTTAGAGGTGTTAGAATAGAAGAAGAGAGATATGTTCCAAAGGTTTTGGTAGAAACATAGAATAGTTTGGTACTATTACCCTTAAAAGCTTTTGGGGGTATGGCTTGGTAGCTTAGGTTTTAGTTTATCAAGGTAGCTGTGGTTGGCACCACATGATACACATCAAATCACTAGCGATAGGATTCTTAGAGGAATATTGCATTTGTTTGATTTTCAAAGAAGTATAAAAATTTTAAGGATTAGTCTTCATTGCTTATAGTCTAAGTTAGGGTTTTTATCTATTTGATGGTTTTGGTTTAACCATGTGGACATGGTTCATGATACTAAAAACTGATTTCCTAAAGTTTTGGGTTTTTTGATTAACCAATTTTATGCATGGAAAAACTTAAAAAAGAGATGAAGAATGTAGGCAATCAACAATATTCTCAAGACTTTAAATACCATTTTTTATTAATTATATGATTCTAAGTTCAAATATGTTAATCTCACGAAAATGACAATTAAAAGACATGCTTTTTAGATAAAGCATGCAAAATTGGAATGCCTTTATGGCCCTAGGTTCACATATCTTATTTTACTCCCTTAATCAATTAAACTCTACCTACCTTGCTTTGATCAATCACTATATTTTTTTTCTTTAAAGCCTCGCATTCTTTTGTGGAATGACCTGTACACTAGATATGATGTTGCAAGCAATAGTGGTGTTAGGTATAGTGGTTCCATAGACTTAGAGTAAATCAAAGAAATTAGCTGATCCTGAATAAGCTTAGGAAGTAACTCTGTGTATGGTATTGGGATCGGCTTAATGAAAGTCCTATCTTAGCTACTGCACTATCTTTTTTGAGTATTTCATAACCTTTTTTGCTAATAGGTAGGTTTGTTTAGAGTTTTATACACTGGACTATACATTGGGAATGATGCTTGTGGAGGAAGATTTGAGTAAAGATTTGATATGAGAGCACCCCAAGTTGGGTGAACCATTTGGCTTGTAGTGTACAGTGGCAAGGACTGGGTTTAGGGCAAACTCTAAGCCGACTTGTGACTGGCATCACTGCTAATGCATCTACTTTTTCTTTTTTGTTCATGAACTTCTTGATATTGGTGCCAAGAGGTGGTTGGGAGTTAACGAGGAAGCATCATTGATTAAAGAAGCTGTGATGATGGACCTCAAATATCGACTAGAGTGTGGAACTAGGAGGCTCTATATGAGCAAATTACGCTTTTGTCTTTAACATGGGCAAAGGTGACGGTGACTTGTAGAGGTAATTTATTTTTAGTTTATCATAGTTTGAGACATCCCTATCAGTTCTAAGAGTTGCTTTTTCATTTCCTATACATCTTACCCGACCCCTTCAACGATTCCTTCTAAGTCACTAATATGTATTTCCAATAGATTTGTCGCATTTTTACCTACTGGGCTCATTATAAATGATGATGCCCTTTTAGTGGAATCTTTTTCAGCATTAAAAAAGCCCATAGCTGCTCCAATCATTGTTATTAACTATTCTTTCAATTCCTAAAATCATACCCCAATTCTTCTTGAATGTTTTCCAAAGAACTGACTCTTGTTTCTAACTGATCTTTGATGTTACAACCTTTTTGACGTAAATAATAAGTGGGTTTAGTGTTATGTAATGATCAATGCATGAATATACAGAGGAATATGACTAAGGATGGAAGATATGACATGGCAAGGATATTTGTCTACACATATGAGACCTAAAATAGCATGAATGTTATGAAAAACTACATGCACGCATATATGTAAGTGAGTGCAATATGGATGTTAATGTGAGGTGTGAGAAAATGACAAAACATGAGAAAATTGTCATGGAAATCTATTTTTATGTTTGCAAAGAGTATGAAGAGTGATCATGGAATACATGAAGTGCACCGTGTCACTTCCATAGTGCACTGGCCATGGTAATATGGGTTTTGAGGGAAAAAAGGTCTATACAAGTGGATGAATAATGCCTCGAGCTTAGGCATTAAGGTGTTCATTCACCACTACCATAAATCGATTGTCTTTACATGTTTGATGCAAGAAATGATGCATGATGACATGAATATGAAAGACAATAAGAGAATAAAGGATGAAAGAACACTTGATAAGAATGAATCAAAAAAATAAACAAGAATAAATCATAAAAATTGCCTCGATAATATGCCTTACGATGCCTTGAGGCGAACACAGAATACTGCAGGTGGTGTCACTCCATGGCCAAAATATAAATTTATGTAAATAGCACAGTAGCATGTCCAAGTTGAAATTGCCTTTATGATGTCTCATCGAGGTGGAAATTACACTTGAGGAAGTGACAGTTCATTCATCATTATCCAGTAATGGGCCAATGTCAAGCCTTTAATTGAACAACATGATAGCCTACATGATATAGTTTAATCCATAATGAGACGACATGATGCCTCTTAAGATTATTATGATCTAGGCAATGATGTTAGCTCATCATCATCTAGTATTTGGAGGGCCTTAGGCTATCGATTGGACAGCGGTTCAACTTATTCGGGCGAGTTTTATTCCTTAGAAGGTGATACCTAGCCTAAAAAATGATGCTAGGTGATGGTATTTGAATGTTATCTTTTATGAAAGGAAAACAAGACATTACCCATTGGTCAGAAAGCATAACGACATACCCTGATGATATTACTACAATGGATGACATGATCTGGGGTAGAAGAGAAGGCATTGGTGACAACGTTCATTCATCATCACTTGTGCAACAAAGAAATGATAAAAAAGAGTAATAGATAAGAAGTGTTTCTCTAATTGTCTTGTTTTTTGGGTTGATCTGGCAATACTTTGATATGGCTTGACATGGTCCGACTCATATGGCTGACTATATAGGGTTAAATTAACTTTAAACAGATTTCTACATCTTTCCTTTGTCCTTCAAGGATAGCCAAGGCACCTTGATCCTAAGCCTATTGTAGGCTTAGCAGAATGAGATCAATTTGGTGGATGTATTTTGCTATGCCTTATTGATAAAAAGAATACCATGTGCCGTAGATATTTTACACCTTGGAAGATTGGTACCCCATAGGTAAAGAAGAAATACCACGAAGGACAATTGGTTCACTTCCTCTTAATAAGGGTGTTATCTTCTTTCCAAAAAAAGAACAATCAAGAGTCTAATGAGATGTAAGTGCACGATGTGTGTCAGGAAAACAATCAAACCTTTTTTTTACTTCTTATTAACATTTCAAAAGAACTATTGTATCTTTTTTTTTTGGGGGCAAAAGAGAACCTTAGAGAAGCATGAAACATGAAGACATAGAGAGTAATGGCAAATAAATATTATGTACAAAGGAGATGAAGAAAGGGGATTACAAATAAATAATGACAAAAATCAAGGGAAACCAAAGATCATGATAAAGTTTAGCTAGTTGCAGGCCTGACTTTCTAAATAAAGTCCTTAGTAGAGTCACCGCGCTGTTGCGACATGCACCCTATACACACACGTGCATGGTGACGGTGCAACTTAAAAACAACAAAAGAGAGGTGGGGTTTGCCTTTGGATCATCCCTTGATTAGGATCTGAATTAGATGTGATAAAAAGAAAATTAAAGGGAGGACCATTGGATGAATCGCTTGTCCAAACGATCTTGAATAACCATTACAAAATGCCTATAACTTAAAGTTATCATCGACCATTTTAGGCTAGGTATGATCAGATACCTATTAAAACTACTGATTCCAAGTTATGAAACTCGCAACACTGATTTTACAGACTACGTATACTAGAGTTCGTTTTTAATGGTCCAAGAGTCGGTTATACATGGAAAAAGATTAACATCCTCACGATGCCCAAAATTGGTACCATCTAGCCATAAATTATCGAAGTCTCAATTTTCTTTGGTTTTTTATGCGATCATTATTTATGTGAACATCCTCTTCTTATGAATGCAATTTTTTTTTTCAATATTGGATTTGATTTTTTATGATAGAAGTTTAATTAATATCTCTCTATACAACCCAGAAGGGAGAAGAAACATAAAGGATTTTGTAAAATAAGATCCAGATTGATTTAGAAGAGGATACCCTCTGTCAAGCATTAGAAGGATATTGAAGTAGCATATTACCTTGGGTTTAATGAAATTTGAGTTTTTTAAAACATGAATGCAAATCACCATAAAGAAGAGAAAGGGGTTATTAAGGCACAAAAAAATATAATAAAAATTGTATTAAAGATGAATAAACGGAAACAAATAAGAGAAATGGTTAGGATGTATCTCGTACTTAACCTCAGTTATTTAAGGAATAACCAAATTGACGATTTTGAAATATGTTTGGAATCAAGGCCGTCTTAGGCATAAAAAGGTTGTTAAAAGGTCTAGGAAAACCCAAATGAGAGAAAACTTAGATTTTTCAT
>JAQSVH010230506.1:0-12899 GCA_029448705.1 Adansonia digitata
AGCATCGACCATCTAGCAGATACCGTAGTTCTAATTATATTTTGATTATTAATGAGGGGAAGCCAAGATTCTTTGAAAAAGTACTATTTCACAAAGACAAAATTGTTGGATGGAAGCCATGAAAGAATAATTAATTCTCTGCAAAAAAATGACACCTATTATTTGGTTGAACTTCCAAAAAGGAAAAAACCCTTGAAAAGTAAGTGGGTATACAAGTTGAAGAAAGATGGTGACAACTGGTGAAGTATAAAGCTGGATTAATGGCTAAAGGTTTTAGCCAGATCAAAGAAATTGACTTTGACGAGATTTTTGCTCCAGTAGTAAAGATAAGTTCCATGCGAGTGGTATTGGGCCTTACAGCTAGTCACAACCTCGAGATTGATCGGCTTAATGTAAAGACTGCATTTTTACATGGTAACTTGCATGAAGAAATTTACATGGAATAGCCAGAAGTTTTTGAAGTAAAAAGGAAAAAACACTTGCTGTGTAAATTAAATAAAAGTCCATATGGATTAAAACAGGCTCTTAGGCAGTGGAACAAGAAGTTTGAATAACTGTAGATCCTTGCATTTACATCAAGACTTTCCAAAATGGTAATTTCATTATCTTCTTGTTATATGTTGATAATATGTCAATTGTTAGATGGGATGCAATGATGATCAACAAGTTGAAGAAGGAGTTATCTAAGTCATTCGATATGAAAGGCTTAAGTTTAACTGAACATATTTTAAGAATGAATATCATTCAGGATAGAAAAGCTAGAAAATTGTGGCTATCATAGGAGAAATATGTTGAATAGGTGCTTGAAAAGTTCAACATGAAGCATGCAAAATCAGTTAGCACTCTTCTTGCTAGTCAATTTAAGTTAAGCAAGAAGTCTAGCTCAACAAACAAAGAAGATATAAGGAATATTCGATACACAGTAGTTGGTTGTTTAATATATTTAGTGGTTTGCATACAACCAGATATTGCCCATGCAATTGGCATAGTAAGCAAATACCTTTCTAATCCTAAAAAAAACCTATTGGGAAGTGGTTCAGTGGATCTTTAAATACTTAAAAGATACTTTTAAAACGTGCTTAAATTTTGGGAATGCACAACCAACTCTTAAAAGGTTTGTAGATACAGATATGGTAGGAGACCTTGATAGTAGACAATATACTTCGGGGTATTTATTTATTTACAGGGGGCAGTTTCATCGTGCTCTAAGCTACGAAAAAGCGTTGTCCTATCAACCACAAAGGTAGAGAGTATTACAACAAATAAAGCTTGAAAAAAGTGTTCTAGATGAAAAGATTCTTTAAGAATTGGGATTGAAGCAAAAAAAGTATTTGGTCTATTGTGATAGCTAGAGTGCTATTGATCTGAGCAAGAATTCCATGTACCATAGTAGCATGAAGCATATTGATGTAAGGTATCATTGGATTCAATTAGTTATTGAAGACAAATTGATGCAATTTAAGAAAATCCACACAGATAGAAACATTGTTGATATGTTAACAAAGATGGTTCCCAAAGACAAGCTTGATCTTTATGCCAATCAAGCTGAGATGGACTCTAAGTAAAGAGTCAAATAGTTAATCTCCTCCTAATGGGACATAAAGGGGAGATTATTAGTCAAATATGAAATCCAATCCCGTTAAAACATTTATATTGCAATTGTTGAAATTATAATTTTACATTATTAGTCGATGAAAAAGTTTGAAATTGAATGGAAAATACCCATTCAATTCTGAAGCATTTAAATGCAAAGTTTTACAACTTTGTAGAGCTGAAAAGGAAAAAAATGTCATTTTCACACATGCAACTAGCCATTCCTTTTGCTATATAAAGGGTATTGGATGCAATTGTTTCAGACATCAACTAAGAAAAAGAAAAAAATTGAGAGGCATTATGAAATACAAAGAGTAGAATTAATGTTTCATTGAGAGAGCCAAGAGAAAAAAATATGGTGCTCAATAATTAGGTCTTGGGGATATTTATTGGTGTATTGTTAATTATAGAGAATTATAATACTCTATCCAATCCGGGAGAGAATTAGGGTACATTCTCAAAGAGGTAACTTTGTTATATTTTACCAATTGTTATGCATCTTAAGCTTTAGTCAAAAGCTTAAGATATTGTAATATTGTAATTTGCCTATTTTCATAATGGATTCTACTTGCCTTGTGGTTTTCTTTTTATTTCGGAGAGTTTTCCACATAAAATTTACTGTTTTTTTATTTCTGCATGAAAGTTGTTACTTGGCTTAGATTTTGTGTTTTTTTAGTTTATTAGCTAACTAAGTTGTCTAGATCTTGTTAGTCTAATCATATTATTCCGCTATTGTTTTTATTTAAGAGCCTAACAAATAGTGATTCACCTTTCTATTTATATCTTTTCATGTTGGAATATAACAGCAAATAGAGCAATAATAACAGTGCATATGTTATTAAACATTGCAGAAAGAGTGGACATCTTCGTGAAATGCACTAGGCTTAAACAAAAAAAGACAATGCCAAGGCGATTCCCTATATAATGAAAATCTTTTCAATACATTAAGTTCCTAGGCACTAAAATGAACATCACTAGAAACGTTAGTAGAGCGTAGAGAAATGACTGCTAACCATAAAAAAGCAGCAAGAAAGCTCTTGATATTAATTTAAACTCCAAGCTTCTAGATATCTTATCACTAACAATGCCTTTGTTGCTAGTTCCAATGTGGCCAAGAAACATATCTAAGAAAATGAATACAAATGATCAAGACAGCTAGTTGAAATTGGAACTTGTTTTAGAAATTGAAAGACAATATAATGATCTAGATGGTAAATGTTGTCGGTTAACAAATATTAGGGAAAATACTTGCAAGATCATCTCAAGTGACTAGAAAATGCAACTTTTAATAAAAATAGACATCTCAACAACCAATTTTCACCTCTTGGGCTAAACAAAAACTTTTATGGTAGTAGTTTTGTGTTTAATAGCTTTAGGCCTTGAAGCAAAGCCTTGGAAATGGCTTCACTGAGATAGATAATTGTTCCTAGTATCTTGGCCATATTTGTCAGGTTTTGAATATCAACTTTTTCTAGCCTAATATATAATATCAAGATTTAGAATATGTTAAGATCCTACAAAGTTTAAAAGCTACTTAAAAGATAAAATTGATATTTTGATATCATTCAGAAGAACAAAACAAATTTATTCAAGGATACCGTAAACATAAATCTACCCTAGAAGAGATTTGAAGACACTTAGAGATGATTAGTGAAAAAGGTAGACCAAATTTATTATTAAAACATGCACATCTTTGTTCAAGTGCTAGTTGCCAAGCTTAAATGTTGCTAGTATTTCCTTTCATGATAAGAATCATAAAAAGGCTTTTGAATTAAGAGTATGAAATCATTTCAAAGAGAATTTTTAAGTCCAATCGATCTTGTAAACTATAAATGAGGGTAATCCAATTTGGTGAATGAATTGAATAATGTCATTTCGGGAGCATTTTTCTCCAAATGACACCACTTAAATCGAGTGTTTTAGTTAAGAGTGCAGATATTTAATTCTTTTGGCCAATATTGATAAAGAACACATTCTATCTATAAATGATCTACTAAAGAAAACCCCAGATTATGTGTGTATGTATGTGTTTTTTTTTTTTATTTCAGTCTATCTATATATGCATTGAAAACTTTTCAAAAACCTATTGATTTATGCTGAATTACCAAGAATGGCAGTCAGAACAAAGGTGACCGTAGGGATTAGATTAGTCATTGTATATGCTATTCTTGAAGATGATAAGTATAGCCCTTTAAAATATGCATTCTGATTGGCTGTAGCACTGCAAACAAAATTTTGTTATGGGAAATTGTTAATAAAAGTTCAACTCAGTCATTTATCTAGGAGAAGGAAAAATATATAGGAGGCCAGTATTCACTTAATAAGAGAAGCCGACACTATCGAATCAAAGCTTTTCAACCCCAAAGAAGAGCTAGATGACTTTTTCCTGCCAACAAGAGCAACAAAAAATTATGTTAGAGAGTAGAGATGGAGAGATAAAGGGGCGATAAAGATTTGCATTTATTTTCTTGAGGAAAAAGCCATTGGGCAATGAGTAAGGTTGTGATACCTTGCTTATAGGCTATAAAGACCTTTGGACTCTACCCCTTTTGTGTAATCATTTTGGTGAAAAGAACAACTCCTACATATGTGAATTGCTGTCTAATCAAGGACAAAGCTGGTTTGTAGCCATCTATTCTCCCCATAGTTTCTAAAAGAGTTAGACCAACCTGACATTGAAAATAGTACAGCTTAGATACCTAAAAACTTTAATGTGATGCACATTATAAAGTGGGAGATTATGGAAATGAGATGATAAGTTTTTGGGTTATGAATTGTGACAAACAAGAATATTTAACTAGTACTAAAGATAAAACATAAAAAAAAGGAAGAATAAGGCCAACAGAATAAAGTTACCATAATAAAAAAAAAGTTTAATTTAAAACATATCATAGACTAACAAAAATAATAATGTAGCTAATGTGATTAAGCAATGAAATGATTGAAACTATAGTCTATTATCCTTACTTTGTGAATGTTTTAAGAAAAACTAAATAAATAGTTTAAATATGCTATTTTTTAAAAGTGATTAGTTTTTAAAGTAAAATAATATGGGTAAAAATAAATTAATAAATCAAAACATTCATAATTTAAATTAATTATTTCAATTTTATATAATTTTTAATTAAATTAAATTGATGTCATTTTATTTTACCATCAATTTTTGATACCAACTTTATATAATATAGGTTCAAAAAATATTAAGGCGTTTCAAATTTGTTAGTTATGTAAGCAATTTCAATTAGGAGATTCGAGATTTTTAATGTAGGCAACTTTTTGTAAATAATATATATTTTTTATTTCCTGAAATGCACCATTTCAAGTGTAATCCTCTAACTATGCTTTTTTTTTTCTTTTATGTTGGAAACTTGCCAACATAGTAAGCAAGTTTAAAAACTAGCCCATTCCTAACATAAATTTTTTTTGTTGGGAAGTGGCGAGTTCCTAACATATGTTGCCCCCTTTAATTATTTTAGGGAAAAGGAAGAGGTTCATAGCCCTACTATTTTTTTAGTAAGGTCTAGGAGTTTGATAAAAAATAAGAGGGGTTAAATGCTTGTTATTTTGGCAAGTTTCATGACCCTTAAAATTATTAGGGGAGGGGAAGAGAAAGGAAAGCTTTGGACTATTTATAGATAAAATCTTTAAAGCTTCTTTCCCCATATTGAAGAAGAGAAGAGTTAAGTAAATTTTTAAGATTTGAATATTCGTATTTCAAGGATTCTTTGTATAATTTTTTGAAGGTATATTTTATTTCTATTTGTAGAAGTGTCCTTGTAATACTAAAATATAATTAGTTTTGTAATTTATTATCATAACTAAATTTAGTTTTGTTGCAACTAAGTTTTTTTCTTTTTGGTAAAAGTTGAAATTTGTTGTTGCTAATTAAGGTATGATTTAAGCTTTTTAATTAAATAATTTGAAATTTGATTTTGTAATTTATTATCATGATTAAATTTAGTTTCATTGTAATTAAGTTTTTTTTAGTTGAAATTATTTTGAAAAATTAAGGTATGATTTAGAGTTTTTTTATTTAAATAATATGATATCAGACTTTATAATTTATTATTATTATTATTATGATTTATTATTTTTTATGGTAATTAAGAGTTTTTTGGTAGAAGTTGGAATTTGTTTGAAAGATTAATGTATGATTTAGGTTTTTCTTATTTAATGAATAAGAATATTCTATTTAACTTTATAAGTTATTGTAATGTACTTTATCATTAATGAAATTTATTTATGTTGTAATTAAGTTTTTTGTCGTAGAAATTAATTTAGTTTGGTAAATAAAGTTAATTTAATGTTAAACAATTTCCAATTCTTCTTATAGGCATATTTTTTATTAATATAGTGGCTTCATCATTGTCATCATCATTGTTGAGATTAGAAGAAATTCATATATCATCGAGGGTATTGTCTGAGGTACTAAAATTTTATTAATCAAATTTTTAAATATTATAAATTTAGAATTTTATAACTAATAAATTAAAGGCTTTTTGAGCATAAATATGATCGTGAGTTACAGCCATGTAAATTTTCTTTGGAAGAACTAATGCATATATCGTAGACTGTCTAGGGTCATATGGATTTTACCATGCAGCTTTAGTTAGAACCCTGCACTATGAGCTTGGACTAATAAAAGCCTTGATTGAATGATGGAGACTCGAGACATACACATTTCATCTTTTATGCAATGAATTCATGATCAACCAAGAAGATGTTACAATTTAATTGATACTACTAGTTGATGGTGAGACCGTAACAAGAGGAACCTCATGGAATGTGGTGACGTGTGCCTTGAATTATTGAGTGAGATCTCTTCAGCTAACTGCTTAGAAGGCCTAAGACTCAAAATAATTTGGTTGGAAAGAACTTTCACTACACTCCCACAAAATCTAACTTTATGAGATATAGAATATGCTTCTAGAGCATATATTTTATGCTTAATTTGAGGAATATTAACGCCCGATAAATCTAGCAATCAGTTCATTTAATATATTTCCAATTTTGTGAGATTTTAAGGAGGTTGAAAATTATAGTTAGAGTTCAGGCTATTTAGGGTTCTTATATAGGGAACTTTGTCCGGCCATCACTAAATGCACCCATGACATAGGTGACAGTCATGGGCTTGACATTGGATGCCATTTTTTGCATCTAGAGTTAGTGCACAGCTTGTATACCCTCTTGTGTTAAGGTAATAAACTAGAGTACTTCATTTATATTGCATTAGTGTAGATGATATACTTACATATAAATTATTAAAATTATATATATATTTGACCAGATGATGTGGTCGGAAGATTGTAGATTTACCTTGACTAAGCTTGAAAGTATTAAAGGAAGACTTAAACACATCAGCTCAGATAAGGTAAATATTCTAAAGTAGTTAGATTCAAGGATGTGCATACTTAACCCAGCTAATGCCACACTATTCAATAATAATTTCTATGTATTTTTGTAGCTTTTATGGATGCCATATTATTCTAATGTGATAATGACATGCCTCCCAATGGAAGCCTACAGATAGACCTAAAAATATTTGACATAATCATAATCATAATCATATGACACACATAAGATAAAAAAAAACACGACATGAATACATTCCTAAAATATATATAATACGAATTATAAACATATCAAAATTGATAAAAATATAAAAAATCTTAAACGCGATTATGACATGACTAAATATTTGAATTTAATATGAATACATGAATTGCCAGGTTTACCTATAAAATTAGCCAAATTTGGCGTGCAAATATGGCACTAATATGCTTTCAAATTTTGAAGTGGCACTAGGTAGACAGGGTTTTACGCTAATTTGGGATGCAACAAACCAATTCCCCAAAAACGAGTGAACCTTGACAAAGTTCACAAAATTGACATACGTGATAATCATGCAAAGAACTGAGCCGAAAAACATAGAAAATGAATCTAGTTTTGGGAAAATCATATTATACTAATTGCTTCTAGTTTTGAAAGTATGAAAAACAATTTCGAGCCATCGGATGAATACATCAAATGGTTCTATGAACAACGTTGACCTTTTACTTTTCCATCATCGGGAGTTAATCAAAGAATGAGGCAACCTATTTCGGCAAATGTTCATAAGGCTAATGCACTTAGGATGTCATATATTTATCCCAAACTAGAACATGATCCTATATTATCATCCAATCACTGGCATTCTTTTAGTCACGCTATGGATGATGATGAGGATAGGTGTTATCAGCCAGAGCCACCAACAAGTAGGTACATGCTGACCTCTTGATGCAGACTTCAGGTCCAACATATTTGTCTAGCATGTACCAGTTTGTACCCCAATTTTAGGCTGTGCTGGTATGGGTACTTGGAATCCTATTTATGGTGCAACAGATGTTAGCTCTTCTAGCAGTTGGAATGCATTTTTGGGTATGGTAAATATGGGTATGTCTATGAGTGGTTGATTCAGGGTTTTCGATATTTAGGAAAAAGCCAATTAAGAAAAAGCCAATCACAAAAAGTCATTTAAGAAGAAGCATCGAGAGTGACAATAAGAGGTTAAGGACATCGAACTTGAAGCACTTATGGCAATGAAACTGAGAATGTTGCGCGACAAGTGTTGCCACCGTATAATAGAAGAGCTCCGCATTATTGTTAAACACCATGTGAAAAGGCCTCAGCTAATAGAATTTTATGCGTATTAATTTGTTTAATATGTATTTTGATCATTATCGTCATTTGTATAATTTGTATTTTTATCATTTAAAAAATTTTTGTATAATTTATCATTTATGATCATTTATATAACATATTTTTATATCATTTTTTTAGTTGGTAGTTTGTTTAAAAATTTATATTTAGGGTTTAAGTTTGAATTAGCTATACATTAAAAATTGATCTTATTTTTAAAAAAAGATGCATAATAAATTTTTCGGAACCTGATAAATGTGATAAACACATGGGGTATTGGATTCCTTCTTACGCGAAAGAAAACAGTTCATTAATGCCTAGTAAATTTCTTGGAACCTAACAAATGTGACAAATGCATAACTAATCAAATTCCTTCTAATACAAAAAGAAACTGATGGATGCATAATAAATTTGTTGGAACTCGAAAGATGTTACAAATATATAGGATATTAGATTCCTTCTAATACGAAAGAAAAAAGTTGACTACTGCACACTAAATTTCTTGAAACTCGAAAGATATGATAAATGCATGGGGTATCAGATTCTTTTTAACACGAAAGAAAAAAATTGACTAATGCCTAATAAATTGCTTGGAACCAAAAGGTGTGACAAATGCATAGGGTATTAAATTCTTTCTAACACGAAATAAAAATTTGAGAACGTAAAAAATGTGACACTAATGCATAGATTTTTTTTACTCCGTTATAAATAAGATAGTTCATCATTATCTTTTTCTTTCTCATTTTTGTGAGATTTGTTTATAGAGTTTATTGATAGTGCTTTATTCTAGCCTTTTTTGTTTTTTGCTAAAATGAATAGTGTCAATTTCTCCTTAGATACCTATTTGCATCTTCAGAGCTAGTTATAGGTATTTATTTCTACTTTAATATGTTAAACTGTTGTATGAAATTTATATTCGATGTTTATATGTGATAATCTGGATGGTATTTAATGGAAATAGTATGTTTATAGGTTAATTAAACAATATAAGACATAGATTTGTCGCAATTGTCTACTTTAATAGGCAAATTTTCAACAATTAAAAAGGTATTACCTTCCAAAATGATTGTCCAAAAAGCATTAGTGTTGAGGAAGACATCATAATAAAGGAATTGGAGGCCAAAATTAATATAAAATTCAAAGCTGAAACCAAAAAAGAGTATCATAGATCAAGTATAAGCTTTATATTTCTATCGGGGAAGGATCTATCCAATATAGGAGTTTCCCAGTTGAAGATGACGATGATGTCAAATGCATGTTTGATGCCCATCAACAACTTCTTAATGTTGGTATTATTGAGTTATATGCTCAGCTAAAGGATGTTAATAATGATGGTGGACCTTAAAATATCCATACCACATGCAGCGTACTCACATAAATCTCATGGCCATATGATAATCTCGAATGTCAAACTCCTCTAGATGCACAGTGTTGATTAAAAATTTCGTTGAATCCTTTCATTATTCATCTGTGCCACAAACAGTTTCTACCACCAAAGATGATGCAACACAAACCTCCACAATAACAAAGTTTCCAATTAAAGGTGTTAAAATGAAAAATGGAAGACCAAGTTCATTTAATGCTAATCCTGATCTTGATCAGTAACCTGAACCCCACCGCGAATACGTTGGTGACTTTAGTAAGCCAGAAGATTATGCTGATATCAACATTTATCATTTATCATTTGTCATATATTGGTAGAGATAATGGTTCTCTTCATCAGTCTGAGTCTGTATCCCATAAGTGCACTCTCAATTTGGATGCAATGCATATGGTAGAACTTTCAGAATATGCCTATACATTAGGTATGGTGTTAATCCATCTACCAATGATCTTTGTGTTAGGATGCAATTTGTTACGAAAGAAAGGGTGTTTTTAGATAACAAGCACTACAACATCAAAAACTTTATAGATTATAGAGTTGTCAAATCTACACCAAACAAATATCACAGTACAATGTATGGCTCAGGGTGTAATTAGAGTATAAGGACAATAGTGTTGAAATAAGAGCAAGTTTGGGAGATTAGAAATTCAATGGCCCTTATACTTTTATATCTAGATGAATTTCACAAAATCACTTGAAATTAGATTCTAACATGATTTGTTCATGCATTTTATCTTTGGTACAAGCAAATCCAGCCATTTTTGATTAAGTTTTAGTTACCGAGATATGGAATAGGTATGGATACATGACCTTCTTTAAGAAAGCATGGATAGCAAACCAGAAGGCAATTGTTCGACTGTTTGGTAATTGCAATAAATCTTATAATAATCTGCCAAAGTGGTTAGGTGCAATGCAATATTTTGTTCTTAGCATAATAGTGGAAATATAAATTGTACCTGTATACCACAATCAATTAATGGTGTAACGTAAGCATATTTTCCATCAAGTTTTTTGGACATTCAAGTCCAGCATTAAAGGCTTCCCTTTTGTAAGTCTGTTCTTCAAATAAATGGTATATTCTTTTATAAAAAATACTAAGGAACATTTTTATTAGTTGTTGCATAGGATGACAATTGAAACATTGTACCAATTGCCTTTAAAATTATGAAAGGTTAGACAAAGAAGGCATAGTCCTTTTTTCTCGGCAATTTGAGTAGATATGCTATTACATAATCTGGCATCTGCTTGATTTTTGATCAATATGAATCCGTCAAATATGCTATCAGAGACTTAGTTAGTGCATTGAAACTTCCATATGCATATTATATGTATTGCATTCAACATATTGTACCTAATTTCATAAAAGGTTTAACAATAAGGGCTTGCATCGGCAAATTGTTAACATAGGTATGTATTTGCATTTATGGTTGTTTAATCTCCTACAACCCTTTCAATTTTTATTTTTATTAACAAGTTGTTAACAAGTCCATAAATTAACACATGATTTTAACAGTGTACAAGTTGAGGCAACCCTATTTTCAGAGTAGCCCTATGAACATCTTCATGCAAAAACTGTAAAAGCGTTCGATTGGATTAATAGGATCCCGAAGAAAAAATGAGTTCAATCATATAATGAGGAAAAATGTTATCGACATATGATAACAAACCTAGTTGAATGCATAAATTTGGTGTTAAAGGGAACTCATCATCTTTCCATAACTACTTTAGTCCAAGCAATGTATTTTATGTTGGTTAAAGTATTTGCTAAGATAAAGAACAAGAAGATAGCAATGATGGAGGCCGACCACACATACTATGAAACAGTTACAGATGCCATGCCAAAAAAAAAAAAAAAATTCAAACGAAAGCTAACTGCCACCTTATTCATAGGTTTACGCGAGCAAATCAATTTTTTCTAATTGAAGAGTTAAAGAAAACCCATAGGAGTGAATTGTGGCTTTAAACTACAAAGTTAATTTTAATAAGATGTGATGTGATGTGACTGTGGCAAGTTCCAAGCATAAAGGTACCTTTGTTCATATATTGCTGCTTGTGCTCAAGTCCATATAGATTGCAAGTTATATGTGGACAATATTTATAGATTAAAAACTATATTCAATGTCTATCGACATGAGTTTCAACATGTCGAGCATGAACATTATTCGTAGGAATATAATGGTCTACAACTATGTCATAATTCAGAAATATGGAGAGATCCAAAAGATTGACCAAAATCAAGTTGTATTCATAATGAAATGGACCTTACAGAGAGATGCTGACCAAAGCATTGTGGATTATGTAAGAATGAAGGCCATATGGGTAACAAATCTCCTTACAGATCTGGCACCTTGGGTGAGAGTTTGCATCAACGATTGTGCTAGTAAATGATGTATTAATGTAAAATTGAATACTTATTTGTAAATTATAGTTGTTTAAATATTTATATTCAATTTTCAAATATTGGTGAATTCAAATATCCCTACTGAATGTAATATACTCATATAATGTGCCGTAAACTAATAATGATCCTAAACCATCAACATAAATCATTATCATCATAGTAAAAATTAAAAATCTCTAATATTTATTCAAATAAAGACCTGAGATTACAATGCCTTTAACTATAATTAACAAAAAACTAAAAAACAAATATAAATAGATAACTTAGCAAGATATAAGAAAATATATTAAGAACTCGCCCTCTTAAGAGGTGAGTTCTAAACATGTAAAAAATAAGAAAAGAACTTGCCCCCTCAATAGGCAAGTTCTCATTTTTTATATTTAGTGGGTGAGTTCCCATCTTCAATTAAAAACTCGCTCACAATGAGTTCTCAACATAAAAAAATTTTTAAAAATTAATCTCAAAATATCATATAATAAGATATAAAAAAATTATTTATATAATAAAGCCTTTTAATGTGTTGCCATTGCCCTTGGAATTGGCGTTATTGAATTTTTGAGTTGAGGTCCTATTCGGCCACTATCAATCACGATAGACCATTATTTTTTAATAATTTTTTGGGTTGCTTTGTCAGTGGAAGTATGAGAACCTATGAGGGGCCTATATGGACGCTTAATACATGGCTAATACGGAATATAAATAGAAGGATCAAGGAGGTTTTACTCATATGAATAAAATAATTAAAATGTTTGAGTAAATTTATTTATAAATTAATTTAAATTTAAATTATTAATATTTTTTATATTTAATTAAATTTAAATTATTTTAAAATGTGAATAATAT
>JAQSVH010230527.1:0-12898 GCA_029448705.1 Adansonia digitata
TTACCTGAAAGCAAAATAATTTTGAGAATTATTAGTTCTGAAAGATATCCCATGAAATTTCACATTTAACAGAGTAACTAGCATTTTGGAGTATGACGACAGCTATTGTAAGCAAATTAAATAGTCATGATGCTTATATTAATGTGAACCTCATAAGAATCGACTTCATTAAGGGGCCTCTTTTAAATATGTTTTCCGAGGTTTTTGTATTTAGTGGATATATATTATTAATTTGTAGAATTTTCTTTCTAATCTGCCTAGGTGTGAGGCTAGGGAAGAGTTTCTACCTGAACAAAGGCAGAAGACAACTTCTAGTTTGATTTGTGACGACAACTCAGACAAATATGTTACAGTTGTTCGGCTAAGTGCAACTTCAGCTGAGGCAGTAGATTCTCCTGCTAGGTTCTCTCCTTCCAATGCCTCAATTTGCCACGTTTCTACCTCAGAGAGTACTAATATTGTTCAAAGCAGTGTGTATTGTAGTCCAAATGTTTAATCTTGTCCCAACAAAGCCTTACATGTCTCAATTGCTGATGATGAAGGTAAAGCTGACTCTGTGGTCCTTGAGAGACCAAAATCTGTCAGTAAGTGCTGTAATTACACTGAAGCACATGCTGCTTTGTCATCCTTTGAAAATGCTTGCAATCTTAACGCGGACAAAGGAGAGCATTGCTCGTGCAACGCGCATAGCAATTGATTGTGCAAAATTTGGTGTATCTGATAAGGTAAGATATTTTCCTGTTTCCATAGTTGCTATGCAGGCACAAAAGTTATTTAAGAAGTTAGTTTTACTGAAGTGCTGCCAATATGCTAAAGCGGAGTCATTAATTATTGTTAAAGTTACTATCTAAAACAAATTTGGGTGGATTTCTTGTTGCTTCTGTTTTAGGAATGAAATCTCATTTTATACTGCAATCTTTAATTTTCCTCTAACTTTCAAACTCAGGATATTTTTGATTAGTTTTCTACTTTGAGGTGAGTTTACACTAAAAAAAAAAGTAGAATGCCATGCTTTGCAACTGCAGCGGTGAGCAAAACTAGGAAATGTTATGGGTGCATTGAAGCTTTTCTAAGCTGGAAATTTTTACCACTATAAGATCAGGGTTCCAAGGATGTATTTGGATTCTAATGGCATGAAAAGGTGTTGAGGGGTTTGCAAGATATCAGAAGAGGGTTTATTTTGACTGTGATAGTCAAGAATTTAGGTTTTAGAAGGAAAGTTGAGGACACTGTATTGATGATAGGCTGTTAGGAATGACAAAGGATGCAAAAAGGTCCATAATTTCATTATTCATATATGTTACATTAACTTTTTGGTAGTTAATTTCCTAGCATCGTTATTGGATTGGGAATCTTTGAAAATTGTTAGGTTTGGGAAAAAGGATTATCGAATAAGCTAAAAATTATGTAGAAGGCAATCCGAATAAAATTACAATGATAGTTATATCTAAACTTGTGTTCTTATCGTATTCTGTTTGGGTCTTGATCTGGTTAAATAACATGCTTGTGGTATTTGAAAGCTTTTTATCCCTAATCATCTCTTGCAATTCCATGTGATAATTTAAGGATAAATAAGGGCAAATAAATATTGTAATAGCTTCTGGATATTTGTATAGTTATTTCCTTTTATATAGTTAAACATTTTTTGGGGTAAAGTTGTTAAAGTTCTCTTTTTAGTAGATTGTTTAACTTATCAAAGGAATTTCTACTTCTGTATTGGCACTTTATATTCAACTTATTCATAGGCAAACCTTGGCATTGAATTTGTTTATTCGTTCCCCGTTTAGGACTTATAGTGTGTATATACTGATTTCTGAAAGACTGTTTGTATACTAAGAGTATATTATAGATGATATACCCTTATTCTAAAAGATCTTATTTGAAATGCATTGATTTCTTTGTTTAAACCTAGGTTGTGGAAATTGTTGCTCGAAATTTGGAATGTGAGTCAAGCTTACACAGAAGGGTGGACTTGTTCTTTCTTGTGGACTCCATTACTCAGTTCTCCCGGGGTTTGAAAGGTATTATTTGTGTTGATAAACTGATAACTTGTTGAAGTTATGATTTAGCAATATGAAAGGTGTTTGGTCTATGAATTATGGATGTGGTTTTGTTCTTACTGAGTTTGGTATGCAGGTGAAGTTGGTGGAATCTACCCTTCAGCTATTCAAGCGGCATTGCCACGTCTACTCTATGCTGCAGCTCCACCTGGACCTAGTGCACAGGAAAATCGTCGGCAGTGCTTAAAGGTAAAGTGATTTTGGCACTGTCTCTGTGTGTTTGGATTTTTGGGATGTCTGGTTTCTCACCCACTTTCTTTTGATATAGGTTTTGAGAGTTTGGCTGGATAGAAGAATCCTTCCAGAATCTATTGTTCGCCACCATATATGAGAACTTGATTCACTCAAGTGTTTCATCTTCTGGTGGTGCCTGTTCTCACCGTTCAGCTAGAACACAGAGATCACTGGATGATCCTATAAGAGACATGGAGGGTATGCTTGTGGATGAGTATAGCAGGTCTATATTTTAGGGTAACTTGTGATTGCTTTTAAAAATTCTAGATATGTATTTCTGAGAATCTTTTGTTGCCTCAGCAATTCAATTTTTCAGCTTCATGGATTTTGTATGCCTCAAGTGCTCAATGATGAGGATGAAGGAAGTGACTCTGATGGATTGAGTTTTGAGGCTGTCATTCCAGAACAGTATTCTGGAATCCCTGAAGAACAAGCAGCAAACACTGCAACTGAAAAGCGCAGACACATTTTGGAAGATGTTGATGGCAAACTTGAAATGCAGGATGTTGCTCCTGAGATTGAAATGAGTTCAACCAGTGGTGCCGCTGGATTCAATACTGCACGAACATCACGAGAGCATTGTGATCAGCGTTCTCTGTTGCCACTTGCCCCTCCTTTACCTCACGACATGCTTCCATCATCACCACCACTGCCATCCTCACCACCTCCTCCTCCAACAACAGCACCCCCACCCCCACCCCCACTCCTGCCTCCTCCCATCCCTCCGTGTCCTATTACTGATCCCCATGCTAATGTTGTTGATTCAACAATTCATACAAGTATACATGTAGGTCCTTGTTTGTATTGCCTTTGTATGATTTCTTATTCTTATTCTTATTAATATGATGCAAAAGTGAAATACATTATATATATATATATATATATGTTTTGATTATGTTTGCAGAATAGGGAAGATGACTTGAGATCTATGGTTCCACCATCAGTTGCAACGAGAATTAATTCAACAATGTGCACCAATACAGTCCCATCCAATGGACCTGAATCCAGAGATCTTCCATGTCTTATGCTGATTTCTGATAGTAATACCTCTTTCAACAGTTGCCCTGTGCGTCCAGTGAATAATATCCAACAACCTGATGGCCCTAACTTCCATCACAATGCCTACCCTCTGCAACCTCTTCATCCTGCACCGCCAAATCAGTTCTCATATATTAATTCAGGTCTGCATATGAATTCGATGAGGGATGCCCCACCTCTACCCTGCTTTGACAGATTCTATTCACCAAACATTGATGGTGGAAATTATTATAATAACCGTGAGAGAATGAAACTGGCCCGAAATGAATTTAGAGAGAGCTGGAGGTTTCCTCCACCACTTTTCTCTGGTAAGTTTCTTTATATATTCTGTGCAAACAGTCTACTGTTGTCATGCCTTGATTTATCAGATGACACCTGATTCAATACATATATATTTTTTATGTTTTCTCTTATTAGGTCCCAGGTATGCTGATAAAGCCAATTCATCTTATGGCCACGGTTCATATGGTGGGCCCCAATGTGAGCCAACAAGGTTTCCAAACCAAGGATTGGACTTCCGACCCCCTGCAATGAATCACAGAAACTCCTTTCCTGTCAGACTACCTGCAGAAGGTGTGGTTCCTGTTGGATCAAGAGGTTTGCGTTTCTCCTGTGAGATTGGTCTTTAAAAGTTAAAAATAAAGCTCTTTATATATATTTATATATATCATTTGCATTTGCATATCCTGGATACCATGCATTTAGGTAGGTTTATGTCGGGGGCAGGTACTTAGGCTCTGTTTTGTGTCTTCAGCTCCAAGGATTTGGTGGCCAAGATGACCAAATATTACTCAGCTGCTTTAATAGGTATGTTATTGTCATTATTTAATTTTTTTGTTTTGTTTTTGTTGTTGATAACTTTATTATATCTTCCAAATGCTTTTTTCTCATCGATTTTGCTGTTGGTTAATTATGGTTAGGTATAAAACCCCCCTTTTTGTACATGGGTTCAGCGGCATTTTGAAAACAGTACAGTTTTTTTTTCTTGCCCTATATTGCTTGGGAGGCAAGGAACAGATATTCAGACGAGTTGAGCAGAAGATCAGCATGTGGGCAATGCTATTGCTGGTTTTGTAAATATGTAACATCTACCACCGGCGAAGACAGGACAGTACGATTGGGGAGAGCTAAGCTATCGTATAATCATGTATTAAAATTTTATTTAATTTTTTTTCTTGTTTCTTTATTCTCATCAATATTTGTCAGATATGTCTTTTGGGAAGAGAGTAATGATCTCGTGACAAGTGGTATTAGAGCCAACTTTTAACTATCTTATTTAACCCCAAGCGTCCCAACAGGTGAGTTAGGCAGGGTAGGATCAACCGTGACTCCAGGCCAAACACTCTAAGGGTAAAGGTGGGCAAAATTGGTGGAGAAGCCGGTGATGAGGGCGTCACAAGATTGGATGGGAGAGAATGTTACGTCAAATGCTCTAAAGAAGTAGGTAAGGTGCATTAATCCTACATCAAATAAGAAATGAAAAAGTCTTTGAGCATATAAGCGGGTGAGCTACAGACATATGTTTTGAGAAGAAGGTAATGATTTTGTGATACTAATTCTATGCTCTGAATCATTTAAAAGTAATATATAAATAATCAGAACCAATCATCTGCTTAGCTATTAATTTTTAAATTAATTACAATCAACGTTCAATCCATAACACTTCGTAGGTGTTTACCAAGGCAAGGATATATCAAGCAAGAATTTGTTGCTTACAATAGCTAACTTGCCAAGGGGGCGAATTTGTTGCTTACAATAGCAAACAATGAAAACCCTTTTGAATGCACCTTACATTTAGGGAACACTACTGGCTCCTCCCTTTTCCCACACGTGTACTGCAGTGAGGTTTAGTTGCAAATTTGTATTGATTGTTATTTGACCCACTTATCCTTCCTTTGAATCTCCACCATAACAATGCAAGAAAATCTTTCCCCGACAACTTGGATTTTTTTTTTCTTTTCATTGATTTGTATTCAAGTTTGCCACAACATTCTCGTACAACCATTTTCTTGACAATAAATTAATATCCCACTCTTTTTTTTATTATTTATTTATAGCTTTCTCTCTCACGTGTGCATTTCCTTACCATTATCACCACCTTGGCCATTAGCTTGAAGAATCCGAATGGAATTTAGCAAACAGTTGCATATTTGTCACGGTCTTCTGATTTTTCCACGCTAATCAGCTAAAGCTTAAAGCAAAACTCTTTTTCTTGCATATCTTTACCACAAACAGATGGGACAGTTCCTCACGTGGGCAGCCGGACCCGCACATGGGGTCATCGATCAGACCCTTTCCCTTTCTAAGGACAAACGTGGCATGGCTCTGACCACTAGCTTGAGCAACTCTGACCCAACATGCCGTTTACCATGTGGCTCACATCAGAAGGGGTGCGAAGTTGCTGGTGAGACTAAAGAGTGAGGACTGAGGAGGCAATACTTGATTTATGCCCCCATCATGCCTGCCATGAGGATAAGTCGGACAGCAAAATTATATGAAACCTGAGGCCCATGAAAAACTGACTTTGAACTGATTGTTCGTCACAGCCGGCAATAATAGTTGGCTTGGCCTGCATGTCGGATTGACTAGAACTGTTTATCGAGTTGGCATTACCGACGACACGGGCACGTGACATCGGAGAATAGCGGGTGTATACTTAGCCTATTGATCTATATATATATAATCTAAAGTAAATTTCAAATTTTAACCTACGATTTTTATTTAATCCATTTGTTTGATGGTAAAAGACTTAAGTCATCAAGCAGCTCCTGAAGGGCTAAGTTATTAGCCTTTTTAAACTAATAAAAACACAACATTTGAGTCAACAGTTAGAGCATGATCTCTTTGCTTTGCTCAAAGAACAGAATTGTAATATTATTCCTTTCAAATAAAAAGGAAATTGACAATTAGAATCCTTTTAAAGAGAGATGACAACCAAGAAAATCTCTTATAATTCATCTGTCAAATTTTGGCTTTGAACGAGTAAAAAAGTAAAGAGTAACTACTATTATAAACTTTGTACTTGTTGCACAGCGTTATGATTGGTAACAAGTGCATGAGCAATACAGGTAAGGTCAAGCATGAATAGGATATTCATGAGTCATGCGAGACATAGATGACCGTCCAGAAGGAGAAGTTGATGACAATTTCATTTTCAAGAGTTCTGGCAAAGCAGACTAGAAAAATAGCTCTGCTTTGTCTTCATACTTGAAAACAGTTGGGATATAATAATGCCAATGACCCAAGCAAGGGCCAACGATTTGTCACCCACCAGATAAGTTCATATCTCTTCCAACTGCTTTTCTTCTTATAAAAAGGGCTTCAAAATATTCCACAGCCTTTCAAATCGAAAAGAAAAAACTCAAACTACTTGCACACGTATTACCAAAGAAGAAGTTTCAGGTGCTGCTTCCACTCTTTTGATTCAGTTTCTGCTTCATGATAATGGCAGAAAGCTCGTTTACAATTAGGAGTATGAAGGGTCGTTCATGGCAAAGGTTTTCAAAGCACATAAGAGAGCAAAGGGCAAGGCTTTATATTATATGGAGATGTACTGTGTTGCTGCTTTGTTGGCATGACTAGCCTTGGGGTTTTTGGGGGTTGGATCCACTTTTCAAATAGAGTATAAGATTTAGATGCTTGAGAGTTGTGGGTGGTGTATAATTTTGAATACAAATCATGCAATCACATTTTCAGTTAGGTAGAGATTTTCAATTTTTTTTCTCTAATTTTCTTTTCTTTAGGATGTAGATAAATTAGAATATTAGATGAAAAGAAGGGGTGTTGTCTGGTTGGGTTGATGAACGATGCCTAAATTTAACATGAATTTGCCAAAAGAAAAAGCTGATAAATTAACATGTTCCTTCCATTTTTTTAACAGTTTACTTGCTGTTTTGCTCCTGAAAGCTTCCCTTGCGTACCACTCCAAATCATGGCGAACCAGAGTTCCACAGGTTTATCAAGTGATGGTAGCTACGATGTTTCTTTTGCTTTCACCAAAAGGGCCCCAATTTTTCCCCACAAAATGTGCTCTTAACAAGTTGCATTGTACATCGAAGCTAAGAACAGGCAGCACCGATTTGCAACAGCTAAATTAACAAGAAGATTAAAAGAATACAAACTTCAGCATTCGATAGGAAGGCAAATAACGAAATAAACACATTGGCAGAAGAAATGCACTCATTTATTCAAATACTGAATGCTGTACAAAGTTGTGCAATGGTATTTTGTCCACTAACATAGAAATACAATGCTGAAACGAAAAAAACAAGTCACTCAGATAGTGTTTGGAATCAAGCACCCTAACACTTAGCAAATGGTTTTTAAAATAAAACTGCAGGCTTGCAAAAGCCATTTATAACCGGAAGGGACCCTTTCGTGTTCCATCAAAAGATTCATATATAGCTTCATTGTACAATTTAGAATTCAGTATCTGTATCCAAAATTTCCCACCCATCGTCCAACAGCTCCTTGCCATTATTAGCCTTGTATCTTTCCTCTGGTGATTTACTTTTCGGTGATTGCCCATCAAGGAATGGTGTCGGGCTTCTTTTCTCTGGGGTTTCACCTTTCTCCCCCTCCTCCGGATCGATATCAGATGCCATGCTTTTCAGAGACGAGCCCAACGGGGCCAGGATGCAGCTGGTTTGGCTTGAGGATATTGATTTGCATAATGGGATACGCTTATCAAACTTCTCTTTAAGCAATCTCACATCCTCACAAATAACAGATATTTCTCCCCTGCAAAAAGGATGAAAAGTAAATGTCACCATTCCTCCATTGCTATTCAGTTCCTCTTGCGAACAAACAGAACAGAGCAAATAAACTTAACATGCTTAAAGTTTTCAGAAAATGGTTTGAAATATATCCACAAATGATAATATCATGTATATATTGATCCATTTTATCACAGGGAGTTGAATATCCTTGGCGATGATTGATCCTGAACACCAGAGGTACAACCTCGTATATATGGTGATTCATGTATTTGCCCCCACCGCTAGCTTACATTCTTATTACCAAGAACAAATCAACTTAACTGGAATAATAGATACCAATTCTATCAGTCAACAATTTTCCAGAAAACTCAGAAATCATACTTATATAATATGATAAAATGTTGGACGCAAATCGATAAAATAAATAATCAGGCAAAAGAACTTACTGTAGTGAGTCAACAATCTGACGATGGTCCATAAGAAACTCCCGTAACTGCAGAGAAGCAAAAACATCGAATATGGTAAGTCCAAAATCAGTAATTTATTTTAAACTTTTGTTAAGACTAGTAAGTCCTAGTACAGAGTGCACAGAAATGAAAGCTACCATGGAATTTTGTTCTGCATCCAGCCGTAGAATCTTGGACTCTCGCACAACCTTCACCATAATGGCTTCTTGTTCGGTTAGAGCATTATGGGCAATTTCTTCCTTTTCCAGCTTTTCCTTCTCAGCTGTTTTCATCAACTCCTCTGCAGCAGCTTGTCGAGCTTTGAGCGTCTGACGCATCTGTGGATAAATGCATACAGGTATAAGATGAAAGTATAAAGAGCTCAAAGTTTTTGACATCAAATATCATGTTCTTATTCGATACTCCATAAAATTCAAATATATCTACAAAACTTATTCAGGGTTGAATTTTTCAAGCAATGGCTAATTTATCTCAGGACTAAGAACTCAACCAGAAATTGGTTTATTGCACAAGATTGATATGAATGTGTTTCTGAAAAATTTTCAACTTCTTCATACGCCTCACTACATGGATAAACAAACTGATTCACAATCAAGAAAATTTACAGCATAAAGATTGACTAAATAGATAAATGAACCATACTAGAGCATACAATATGGAGCGAAGATTTTCTATTGTATATCTACTTGATGACCAATTCAATTTGTTCCAAGAATACCTCATCAAGAATGGCAAGAGATTTATCTCTTCCCACTGACAAGCTGAGCAAGCGACTTTGAAGCTCCCTCATTTTGGTGTCCAGAATTGCCTTCTCCCCATATACTTCTCCAGCATGCTGCAAAAGAAATACCAATTGTTGAGCTTTGATGTCCTTCACAGCATCACAGAACTACATTGAAATGAGGTTATTAACAAGTGCAGCTTATTAATGAACCTTGTTATTTGTTTTTTTTGCATGTGGCAGCATCTGTTTAAGTTCCTCCATGTTGATGAGAATATCTAAACCCCTCCTGGCAGCTTCTTCCTTTGCTTGTTCTACAGCTTCCTCTTGAAGTTCAACTTCTCTCATCAAGTTCATAATTGACAGCATAGCCTGAAACAAGGTTTTCTGCACCAAAATCTTATAAGGGTCTGCCCTCCCAAAATAGAACAAAAGAAATTATGAAATTATGAACTAACTTTCCATATTGCAAAGCTTCTTATATAATCAATAACATCAGAACCTCATGATAAGTTTATTCATCATGCCACAACCGAATGACACAGCAGACAAAGTAGTAGTATTGTTACCATTGCACAGGATTCATTCTCATACCCAACTAGTCTCCGAAATTTACAAAAGAAATTCAAAGGTTCAGATCAAAGGTTACCTTGTTATTTTTAGCATCTTCAATGATCTCTTCAAGTAGATCAATTCTGCATGTTCGACTACACCTGCGAACAACAGGACTGAACGTATCATCCTCAATATCACTCATTTTGCTAATGGAGTCCTGCTGGGATTTAAGTTCTACAGAACCTCTTCCTTGTTTCTCAGAATCGGTAGAGTGAATCATAGAACCACTTTCAGAATGAAGACCAGCTATCAGGCCTTCTGACATTTCTTCCTGAGAAGATGATGGAACCAGCAGAGCCACAGCATTCTCTCCCCCTACCATGATTCCATTCAACGAACTTTTTCTGCATAAATCAGCATTCAAATCCACAAGCCCATCAGACTTTAAATAATTATTAGAGCCGCTACTACTACCAGCATTCTCCAGAATTGAGGTGTAATCATCAGCTGAGGTGACTGGTGGAACATTTGGAGTCCTCACAAACCCATCTTTAATGCCGATGGCCTGGTCTTCACTCGACAAATCTGACCCCTTAATTTCAAGATTCGCGTATAGCAGAGAATTCTTGATGCCTAAAGCATTCAAGCTGACGCTAGACTTATCTTTCACAATTTCAGAACTTTCTGGGTTCCCCAGCAAAATCAATTCCTCGGTTTCAATATCCGCATCCTCAGTATTGTTGTTCTCATGGAATTTTGAGGTAGTCGCTGCATTTGGTGCTTGAAGAGAATCCGCATTGGTGGTGGCAGCACCTGTAAGTTGCGTGTCTCTGAAAACTTCATTTGGTTCCAACAGTGGTTCTGTAGAAGAGCATGTTCTTTTCCCTAACAATACCTTTTGCCGCCTCAACTGAGTGCTTTCTTCCTCATCGACATCTACATGTTGAACAAGCAATTTATGACATTAAACAGGTCAATAAAACAATGAATAAAACGCATTATGTAACTTATAGACATGCATAGACAAAATGGAGGCTACCTCTAATCCAAAAATATAGAGCAGACAGATAAATGATTATCAAAAAAAACTTGCACGATTTACGCAAATCAATGAAAAATAAATAGCTTAAGCACAGTGCAGAATAAAACAAGTCTAGTCTATTACTAAATCATGAATAAAGCTACCTTCATTTGGTTTCACCCGAGGACTTTGGTTCTCTAAGGAAGAACAAGCAGCCACAGTTCGTTTAGATAGGTAAGGGAGAATCTCAGACAGAACAATCTCCGCTGCTGCATCAACATCCTCTGAGTTCTCGATAGCAACAGCTTTTAGAATACATGAATCAACCTCTGGACGAGGTGAAAGAAAAATATTTTTACAGGATGTTTGTTACATTTTCGGAGTATAGAATAACAGTTTAGGAAATAATATGAAAAATTTAAAGCTGAAGTAATCCACAGAATTTTAACAGATGGTTTACAAACTACTAAAAGGGTTTACCAGAACAGTTGAAAATTTTCAACTTAATACGTTTTGCATTTTATATAAGAAAAACTGAAAAAAAAAAAAAAAAATTCCAAACAACAGCATTGGATTAAAAGTGAGTAAAAGGAAGTACCTGTGGGAATATATCCATCAAGCATCGATAAACCTTATTAAATCCCATAATGGAAAGCTATTAACCTGAAAAGAAAGTAGAGAAAAATTTAAAAAATAATTATGATCAACGTCATAAACTATAAAGAAACTATTCTCTATGAGAATCATAATTGTGATAATGTTAAATACACGTAAAACACAAAGCATTAACTTTTGCAACGGAATTGAAAATATATATATATATATTATTTACATGCAAATCGACCATCAATTGACAACTTTTCTTTAATTTAATGATGAAGAAAACCTAACTGTCAAAACACAATTAATAACAAAAAAAAAGTATCATAGAATTCGATAAACCTGAATAGAAACCCTAAGGCTGTGTTTGTAGGTTAAAGGAAAATAAACAAGTCAAACTAAAAACAAAAAAGAATTTGCTTTTTTGAGGTTCAAATAATAATAATAATAAAGAGGAAATACATATAAGAAAAACCAGAATGAAAATTGGAAGGGAATCCTAACATGAAACGAAGGATAGCTAATTACGAAACAATGCTCTGTTTGGTGGCAGAGAAAAAAAATGATCAAGAAAAAAAAAAACGAGAATTAACCATTCAAAAGGGAAAGAAATAGTGTACAAACAAGAAAAAGAAGATAAATTAAAGCATTAAAAAAAGAGAACTGACCTTTTCGAGCGAGCGACCGAGAGAGAGAGAAATTGTGACCGTATTGTTTTTCTTAATTTACATATTTTTCAGTGTTCGCTATATTATGTATCGCGGGGGGAAGGGGAAGACGGAAAGAGAAGAGAATCAAGTAGTTGCAGCACCCAGCTAAGGAACTGGATATCACCGTAATTAGAGGTTTCGTTTAAGGGTGTTTTCGTCTGATAATTAAGATTTCAAAATGCAGAGCTACTTTGTCTTCATTCACCGAGCTTGCGTACCGTTGCATGGTGGAAAAATAAATCTATTCATTGCATGGGTGGGTTAGTTTAATTTTAAAAGGTTTATTCTATATTTAAAAAAAATTATAGATAAAAATATTAAATTAAAAAAAATAAAATTTGATTTATTTTAGAAATAGATCAAGCTTCATGCATATGTTTAAATATATTTGACTTGACTTGACTAATTATAGTATCAATTATATAAATTTTTAAAAAAAATTAATATTTTTAGGAACGAATCTTTTTAAATAAGAATTTGATAATTATTTTAAAAATGATTAACCTTTTTATGTAAAATTATGTACCTTGGATAGTCTAGACATAAAATATAATTCGTATTTCAAGTTTTATCAAATCTAAAATATAAAGATGAGCATTAGATTAATTCAATTTTAAAATTTGAAAAAATAAATAAATTTAAAAAATCGATTGAATCGATCAAAATATAAGTGAAAAATTAAATTAATTGAATTAAATGGTTTAATCGATTATTACATTTTCTTACTCATATTAGGTTGAGTTAGATTGAATAAACTAAAATCTTGAAGGTCAA
>JAQSVH010230558.1:2444-12895 GCA_029448705.1 Adansonia digitata
TATATAAATTAAATAAGGATGCTTCCTTTCATCAACATCCATCATGACGATAATCAAATGATGCATAAAGATGCATACAACACAATAACACTAATGGTTTATATTTGGTGATGCCATCTTATTAAATACTTTTAAAAATAAATATAAATAATTTTTTTTTGAAATTACATCATTTAATTCATTTTGATAACAAATATAAATTCAGACTATTAATATATGATTTATATTTGATGTACTTTCAATGTAAAACTCTATACATTTTTAGAAAATCAAAAGATGACATTTTATTGAAATAAAATCATTCGTATTTATTTTTAAAAATATTTTATGAGATGATGGTTTTGAAAGTGTATAGATATATATTAATATTATCAATGTATCAAATATAAATCTTATAAATATAATACGAACAAAGTACTAAATTAGAAATTAATAGATCAAAGTACTCGAGAGTTCCTTATACTTTGTCATATAGTGTAAATTAATCCCTCTACTATAAAGTTAAATGATTTAGTCTTTATACTTTTAACATTGAAGCAAAAAAATAAAATTTTTAATTGGTGTAATAGAAACCGTTAAAAATTCAGATGTGGCATTTAATCTCCATTAAGTTGACCATATGGATGTCAAATGCTAATGTGGCACAAATAAAATATATTATTTTAAAAATATGCGGATAAAATTAGTAACAGAATTTTAAAAATGCCACATAAAATCATTTTAAACAATGGCATTTTTCAATAGGTTATCTAAATAAAATGCCACTTTAGAATCAAAAAAGAAAAAAAAAATTAAAAACAAAGCTGCTGGAAGGTAACTCAAATCTAGAATTAGGCTATGGTCCATTGTCATAACCACCCTCCCGCCGTTAACCTTTTCTGAATCGTCTCATCCTCATTTTGACCTTTTTAGTTTTGAATTTTTCAAAAATCTTACCACAAATCCCAATCTAGGTTTAAACTTGCAGCTACCACCCTTTTTCTACTGATTTTAGCCTCGAAATCTCCTCTTTTTCGTTCCAAACCCTAGTTGAAACCTTAGCTACAGCTGCATCTCATGTGCTCCTGGCTAACTCCAAGCCATCAAGACAAGTTTCTCTTTTTCCTCCTCTAGCCAGCTTTAGTTCTTCAATTAGCAGTAAAACCTCGATCCACACGATTCCCATTTTTCCTCCTAATTCAAAATCCTTCTATCTCATCCAACCAGGTTCATATTTTTTTCTCCTTAATTATTTCAAAAATCAGTTATCAATTTTTTTTTGGCTTGTGGTTATTGACTGATTCTTTCTTGCATTATCCTTCAATTTCTGTCAATTTAATTTCGGTTCATGTTCATGATTCTTGAATCTTCTCTGTTATTTTCTTTTTTTTTTTAATTAAAATTCTATTTAAGCTTAATATTGGTGATTGATTGACTATATTGATGGGGCATTCTTATTTAGATAACCTATTGGAAAATGCCAGGTGGTTAAAATGATTTTATGTAGCATTTTCAATAATTCTATTACTTATTTTATCCACGTATTCTTGAAATAATATATTTTATTAGTGTCACATCAAGATTTGACATTTATATGATCAACTTAACATAGGTTAAATGTCACATTTGATTTTATAAACGGCTTTCATTATACTAGTTAATGATTTTATTTTTTTACTTTAATTTTAAAAGTATAAAGATTAAATTATTCAGTTTTATAGTAAAAAAACTAATTTATATTAAATAATATAGTAGAAGGATCTTCCAAATTAAACCAGGCAATTCGTGTTATGTCTCATTTTTGACATGATACGATTACTTGATATACGAACACGACACGATTGATTAATCATATCAAACGTTGAAACATGAACACGACATGATTTATATTCGTATTACATGTAATACGACATAATTATGACATGTTTAAAATTGATCTATTTATATCTAGCATGATACGGTTATAATACGAATAACACGATTAATACGAATAATACGAAAAATGATTAAGACACGAATTACATGAAAGCAAGATTATGATATGATTAACGCGAATATTGTTAACCAATCTCCCAATTAACTTCATTTTTCCTCTGTTTTCAAGCTGTTTTACTATCTAACTGTTTCTTCACAAATTATAAATTACAATTCACACCATTAAGAGCTATAATTTTAAAATATATAAAAAAATTTATTAAAATTAATATAGTAGCTTATTAACATTAACTGGTACTTCCTATTTTTTAATTACTAATTTACTAATAATGAGTTAATAGCATAGTACAAATATATAATCATCTTAATAGTTTAATATGAGATGTAAATTACGAAACCTATTTTACTATTAATTTATAAGATTGAGCCTATATTTTAATTAGTTTAAAAGGTGATGATATATTATTTTTATATTTATATTATATAACATTTAAGTAATTATTTATAAATTATAATCATAATATATTGAAAATTGCATGAACAAATCATGTTGGTTACATTTAACATTTATCTTAACAATTATATTATTACTAATAACTAAAGTAAAATAGATATTAATTAAATGCTTAAAGTAATTTTTATATATTAAATAAGTTTTTTAATTAAAAGTTTAAAATAATATTTATAGGTTTTATATATAATATAATTATATTAAAAATTAATGTGTTATATATATATAAATTTATTAATTTAGACGTGTCTACTCATTTATGACATGTTAAACGTGTTAACAGATATGATGGACACGATTATACATTTACAGCATGATTAATTAAATGTGTCTTAATCATGTAAATGAATAGATATGACACGATTACATGTTTATGACACGATTAATTAATTGTGTCTTAATCGTGTTTTATAAGTGTTATGTATGTCAGCACATTTATGACATAAAATTTCATGTCATAAATGTGTTGACATGACATGAAATACAATTATATAAAATCTATACGTGATTAAAACGTGTCATACACTTATCATATTTTTGTGTCTCATAAAAAATTACCAGATCTATTCCAAATACTTTGAATGAAATTAATATAAAAGTTGGAGAGGACTTTTATAACTGATGGGCAAATCAAAACGCGGCAACCTTTGCTATACGAAGTTGGCGAACAATTTTGCGGTACCTTTGTACACGAATTACTCTGTAGAACCTAGGGCTTTATTGAATTATGGTCGCAAACAGCTTGAGCAAGGTCAAAGGCATTCAGAGTTTTATGGGCGAGGGTCGATGCACTTGCTTCAAAACCCTTTTGCTTGCTTATAAACCCATCAAGGGGCATGTTGGGCTCTTGGTCCCTTCTATGTCGATCATTCTCTTAGCTCATTCTTGGCCCATTTAAAAGCCTTATTTAATACTCTTTTTAGATTTAAAATAGAGCAAAACAACAGCCGGCAGCCATCTTCGTCCTCCACGACAAAAAAAAAAAAAAAACCCGGCAGTGAGAAAAAGAGGGCAAAAAACTTTTGATTTTGGGTTCTTTGAGCAGTTCTCCTCAAGCTTATATCGAAGATTGATCCATGGTTTTTCCCTTTTATTTTTAAAGGAGTTTTTTACGTAAAAATATCTAGACTCATGTGATTGATGTTTTCGCTAGCTTTGGGTTAACTGTGTGTAGTTGAAAATTATTGTTGTGCTATTATAATACAGTAATTAGTCGTTATATTTACAAGAAGAGAAACAACTCTCGATTAAACTTTTCGTGATTTTTTAGTGAGTTCGATTTTGTCCCATTAGAGTAAACACCCCTTGTTTGAACGACCGTTGGGTCGATTGCTTAAGCCCTTGCCCTTTATAACATGTCAGCTGCAAAATGTTGGTTGCTACATATATAGACTGTCAATTTTAACCTAAACCCAAAAATCAATCCCACTAATCCCAATTTTCATTCCCTTCTGTTTCTGTGTAATGATTTTAATTTGAAAGAGAGTAAAAAAGTAAATAAAAGAAACAAGTAACAGAAAGCAGCGAACTAAGATTTTCTTATTGATATACAAAAATTTAATTGCTACTATTTCACTTTTGGTAGCAAAAAACTACATGCAGTTCTGGAAGTAAATAATTTCGACCTAAAGGTAGCGTCTATTATGAAAGTGCATATAGCTGTTATTTTTCAAAAGTATTAAAAAAATTATCACATTTACCGTTAATAAAACTTTTAATTTTTATAAATAAGATTAATAGAGTTATATTTATATTTTAAATATATTTTAAATTAAAAAAATATTGTTGATTCAAAGATTATTGAGTGCATTGCTATAAGGTATTATTCGTTTTGAAGCAGAGTACAAACTATTTTTATAATTTTATCTTTTGAGAAAAGATACTTTAATAGAGAAAGTGTGATCCTACTTTACAAATTATTGTCTAAATCTTTGACTAATCGATGTGAAATCATTATCCCCTTCAACACTAGTCCCTAGCAAAGGTGTGAATCGTGTTTTCATACAAGACTAGTATAGATATAGAATGAGTTCCCACATATAGCAGCAATTATTAATGCAAGAGTGGAAGAGAGGTTGACCAACCTTCAGGACATAGAGATTGCAAGACAAAGGAGTTTAGAGGAGCACTGTAGTTGATATCCAAGGTGCACTTCAATGCTTAAATAAATAATGGCTTTAGAGAAAAAAATAAAATAATAAGATAACAAAATATATAATTAAAATTGAGTTTAGAGTTTTTGACAAAATATTATGCCTTATATAATTTTACCTGTTTGACCTAGGATTTATCTACCCATAAGTGGACTTGCTGGCTTGATGATTGATCTGGGTCTATATTGAACGTTAGTCCTCATAGATGAATATAACAAATATATTTAAAAATATATGTGAAATATAACACCATATAATAATTTACTATTAATGTATTAAATTTTAGTTCTTTTTATTAAAATTATTATTCTGACTGAATATATATATATATATATATACACACACACACCGGAAAACATTAGGTAATCAAACGAAGTACTTAATAATAACTGTGGTATATGATTCCAACTTCCTTGCATGATCATAATTTGAGAAGAGCCAATAAATTTAGATTCAAATTGAACCAAATATAAAATAATGGCAACTGAAAACCAATACATTGTGCCAGATCAAGTCAAATGATTTATACATATAAAATAAAATTTAATAGTAACCTTACACCTAAGTGTCTGCAAACATTATCAATATCGTTACTTGGTGTAATTTGGGATTGCAAGTAAGCTATAACTAAATAAAATCACAATTGCAATTTAATCAAATAAAATTTTCAAACCGACCCTTCAGCCAAACTATTTAATTCAAGCCATAAAAACAGTTGAACGACATGGTAAAATTTATAAGTGTACATGGCTTGAGTTATAATTTAAAATTTTTTCAAAATTTTTTTTATTTAGATTTACGTCGGATTAGGTTCGAGTCTATCTGAGGGCTTGAATCACTATTTAAAATAATAATAAAAACTTAAAAAATATTTTTATATTAATATTTATAATTACATTTAATAAAAATAATTTTAATTACTTAAATAATATTTTAATCTGGATTGGATAAAGTTAACTCAAATTACAAAAAATATTACCTAGATCCGATCTACATAGATTACCTAATCTATAAACATGTCTAGTAAATCCCACTAGGTAAATAAGGCATTCAAATCCTGGTAGTACTAATTTTGCTAGCGCATCAAACATAAATATCAACCATCATTAATTAAAAAAAATTCAACTGTCATTCCAGCAAATTTGAGTGATAAAGCAGAATATAGTGGCATGGCTGTCAGGAGATGAAATTATTGTTTAGAACACAAAAACAATAATGTGAAATTGTTAAATGATCTCAATTCATTAATTGGATAGATAGATACTATGTATATTTGATTCCTCCGCTGGGACGAGGAAGATGTAGCCTGTCAGCTGTAACAACGCAATTTCATCTTTTGCTTCAATTTTTACTCAATCATGCTACTTAGAGGTGCCTAGGATTGGTTAAAGTTTGGTTCACAAGCTGGCTTTCACTCTTTGTTCACAACTTTAACCTTTATTTTGTGTTAAATTTTACGGCATGCGCATTTAATTTAAAATTAATTGATAAGCGAAATATGTATCTTTATTACATTTTACGCATTTAAAATATTTTAAATTTAATTATCATAAAATATCTTTTATGATTATCATTTTAATACTTACTTTTATGTGAAGTAATAACTGATATATCATATAATAAACTTTATCAAAACATAACATGGACTTGTTGTATCGTGTGACATGGACATCACATTGTAGGTATTGCACGCCCACATGGAGAGGCTAATGGGGTAGTGTTTGTTCTAACACTATATAAAATTTTAAAATAAATATTTAACTTAAAATTAATTGATAATAAATTAAATAATTTTTATCATTTTTATATAATAAGATGCTTTGAATCGAATTTAAATCAAGAAAATAAGAGGTCAATCTCGGAGTCTGGCTTTTAAAAGAGCACCCCCCCAAGCTCTCAGTGACACCTTGACACAGTCAATCAGAGTTCATATCTTCTGTCTGCATAATTTTCATTTTTGGTCCACTCACATTGTATTTCAGAGAAAAGGAACAATTTGGTATATCTCTATATATAAACAACATGAATTTTATAAATAATACCAAATTTTGTAAATTGGAGAGGTTAGAATAACATTATCCCACCCCACTCCAGTTTACGTTTCTTTTTTAATTTAGTCTATCTTTCCATTGGGCAAGCTATGGTGTATATATATATATATATATACACACATATACCCACCCACACACACACACACACACATATATATATATATATATACACACACACACACACACATATATATATGCCTTAATTAGAGGAGTTCTGTTCTAAACTCGATGGGACTATTTTGAATTTTGTAAAAAGCAATATTAAAAATTGAATCCAAAGTTGAATTAATCAAACTTTCCATTTTTTGTTCAATAAGTTTTCTTGTTTAATATTCAAACGCCATGCTTATCATTAAATACAGTTAATAATTAATAAAAAAATATATTTTGTTTAATAGTATGATTTTTAGTATAAATTTAAAACTTACATTAATCGCAAATAAATTTTTTGAAAAAAATGTATATAGACTAGTTTTTATTGGTTCAATCCGGTTTTTACCCGATGAACTAATTTTATAGTGATTTAATTAATTAAATGGTTCTTATTTATGTACCAAATTGAATCACCGATCAACTCTTAATTAGTTGACTGATTCGATCTAATTTTTTAATCATAGCAAAAAGTGGCATAAATGCTTTAATGGGGTTTGATGATCATTATGCCATTTTAGGAGTTGGGATTGCACTGAATTCTGCAAAAAGTGACAATTGTGTGGGAGCTTAATAATACAGCGACCTTTTGGGCTTTTATGGTTTGCAAGGAATGAAGCACTGTTTGAGTAGAAGTGTTGACCGTGTGATTTAGTTTTTTTTTTTTTTTTTTGTAAAATTAAGGTCCCTTCATTGGATTAAACTTTCAAATAGATTGTGTTTATATTGGATTAATTCAGGGGATCGTCTTCCTAAATGTCTGCTTTATTGGACTAAAGTTTTAAAATAGATTCTGCTTTTGTCAAATTAAGGACCCTTCATTGTGATTCCAAGATTTTAACAGCAATGAGCTTTTGGTAATTAAAGTGTTGGTGGAACCATCTGATTGAAGAAAGAAGGTTAAGCTTTTGGCAATTAGAGTAGCATTAAAGCTATTTTAATTATCTGATAGGATGAATAAGGTTAGTCTAATAATTGAAAAGACTAAAGATTAATTGCTATTATTATTGGTGGATTTAGTCAGAGGCTTGAGTATGGAAACGTTGGGAGTTTTTCTTAAATTGATTCCTTGATAAGTGAGTTTGGGATCTATGAATTATGATTGGAAAAATCGGATTGGATTAGTCGTTTGAACCAGTTCAATAGAGAATTGAAAATTCTTTCAATCCGGAGTTATATAAAGAACTTAATTTTCATTGAACCAGCTATAAAGAACTTAATTTTCATTGAACCAGCTTAAAATTGATTAAAAAGATAGAAAGCTGCTAAAAATCAGAAAAAAAAAAACTGTTTTCTATATTCTTAATTATATTTTTAATTTTTTTTGTATTCGATGAGATTTAAACTTATAACATTTTAAAATTAGATCACTCAACTCAATGCATATTTTTATTAATAATTAAAAAATATTTAAAATTTTATTTAAATAAATCAATCGATTCAATTGGTTGACTCGAGAATCTAAAGTCATTCTGATTTAACCTTCGATTTGGTTTTTTTTTTTTTTTAAACCTTGGTGTGAATGAATGTATTTCGCGACGCAAAAGAAGTAGCGGACGTCTGGCTAAAGCTGGTGAAGGCTGTCCTAGTTTGTTTAGGGCATGGTGGTTGAAGGGGATCCTGTTCTTCAAGGTGAATTTTTTAAGTTTGGTAGTTCAGTTGGCTGGCTTTCCACATTTTTTTATGAGTTAACGTGTTTAACAAATATAGAATGTGTACGTAGTCAGAAAGTTGTGGCTATTGTTTTTAATTTTTTATAAAATGTGGATGCGACATTCCACCTTTGAGAGGTAGTTAACGTTTGACATTATTGATCAATTGCATGGAAATTGTCGGAAAAGTCATCTTTAATCCAACTAGTAAAGATTCCATGACCTTTAATTAAAAGCCTGCTTGAGTTTTGCCATTGATTGATATTTGAGAGAGAAGAGAGTTGGAAAGCATATGGAAGCCAAAATGAAGAAAAAATGTCTTTCTCTTGCAATATTAGTGCTGGTATTCTGCAATTCAATGAATCCTTCTAGAGCCATGTCAATGGAAACCAACAGCAGCAGCACCTCCATCATCGCCGACGATAACGAGTTGGAGTTCCTCATGGATTCTCATGGCAGTAGCAGAATCCTTCAAGGCGGTGGAAGTGTGACCAGTAACACAAATAATGCTGGTCAACCTGCCGCAAATTGTGGCAGAGGTCAGCCATATGACAGCTGCCTTCCAAATCCAAACCGCCCTGTTACGCCACAAAATTGCGGGGTTTACAACCGTGCATGCGGCAGGTGAAAGGCCCATTTAAAGTCTCTTCGTAATTTTTTTATGGCTAAGGTATTTGGTTCCTTTAACTTTGTGTGAATTTCATTATATTTTACCAATCCGTTGGGTTGGGTAATTACATATTTGTCTGCAAATAATGTTCATCTTTATTGAATCTGCAATTATTGGACCTGATTCAAAGCTCCACCAGTCCCTTCTTTTTTATTGTTATTTTTTTTTTTGCTATTCTTCAGATTTGGATCCGACTATGTTATGGTTGTTCTGAATAGATGAACTTTAAGCTTATCAAAAACAAAAAGATTTTGACTTCAAATTTTGTTCTATTTAGACAAGTATTAAATATATTTTGTTAAACAGTTAGTACACTTACTATTCATCATTGTGTCAAAAATTAAAATGTTATAAATCCAATCTTTCTATTCGATCAGTGGTGAATGAAAAACATCTATATATAGTATTTTGCCAAAGAATTGTAAAAAACATTGCAAATGTTCAGTTAACTAGTGCTCCCAAACTTTCGCCAAATTAGTAAATATGATCACCATTCTAATAATTTATCCTTACATGAAGCGATAAAATGCCTATTATATGACATAAAATTTATATATACTAGCTGTATACCTGCACGTTGATGCGGTTCTATTATTTTATTTTTATAATAAATATTGTTTAAGCATATGATGTTTTTCAGTTTTGTAAAAAATATTGAGTTTCTTGCTATGGACATGCAGGTTTAAATGTAAATAAAAACAAATATTTAAATGGATGAACAAAGCAATAATCCCTTAAACCCAAACTGAGAGAGCAAATATTTCTAACCGCAGAAAATTTTTTTATGTTTTCTCATATATGAGTCTCAAAAGCCATTCACAGCTAGACATCCACTATGTCCATATCAATATTCAATTTCCAAGCCGAAAGGGAAGATGCGAGATAGAACATGAAACAAAGACTCAAATGGTTGGTCAAATTTTGGTATGATCTATAAAATGATTGAAATGGGCATACCTTGAATTTCTTAAACAGAACAGCCAAAAATATCTTATACTTTCAATAGCTTTTGGAAAGCAAGAACAAATGCCTTCACCATAATAACAAAGAAGTTAATATCACACTAAATAAATTCTCACAATTGTTTGAACAACATTAAGTGCACTAAATAAAAATGATGTATCCTAAAGATTGTTGTTAGCAAGGCATTTAAGGTCTGTGCTAGGCAATCTTGGCCTTTCCCGAAGTAATTCTTAAATGCTAATATAAGTTCTCGTGTAAACCCTATATTCAATTACAGTCGACAAAAATAAGAAAGAAGAAGCCAAAGTTTTCAAGTCAATCAAAGGAAGAAATTATCGATTATATATACATAAAAGAGGTTAATCAAGTAATCTGAATATACAATTA
>JAQSVH010230589.1:0-12895 GCA_029448705.1 Adansonia digitata
AAAGCCAATTAATCATATTTGAAAAATAAAAAAATTATTTAATTAATTATTTAATAAAGTTTACATGAAGTAAAATTGTTTTACTTGGGTTAGAAAATTTAGTTATGAACTAATATTGAACATGTAAATTAAAGAGTTGGGCTAAAAGCCCTAATTATCAAGTTAATAAAGTTTAGTTATAAACTACTCCAAGTTGGGCTTGTTAATAGGCTTGGCACATGGAATACCATTCTTGGTGTGCTATTGGGCTAAAATATTAATAAGTTACTATAAAGGCCTAATCTTGGACAAGTTAATTAAAATAGTTTTAATTTGACTAAAATATTAATAAGTTATTATGAAGGCCTAATCTTGGGCTAAAATAGTTTTAATTGGGCTTCAAAAAACACTCTAAAATAGGGTTATCTTCTAGGCATGTAAGTAATGGGCTTAGGAGATCCATTGGTCAAGCCTAACCTAGCTCACGGTGTATTTAAATACATTATTAAGGGTTTTTTTGGCTAATAATAAGCATTAAGAAAACCCTAAGCATAGACCTTAGACTTCACTAAGGGGTTTGACATAATATCCATGCTTTCTCAAGCTTTCTCTATATTTTCACGGTTTTCATGAGTGTTCTTGAATTGTTCTTGACATGATAAAAATAGAAAAATAGTTTTCTAGTATCGAGAGATTAGTTTTTCACAAAAGCTATGAAATTGGCTAAATCCCAAAATTTTTACTTCTCTAAGCCTTCTCTATGTCTATTGGTATTTTAGGTGATCTCAAAGTGTTTTTGTTCACTATGAAGGTAGAAATTAGTTTGCTATCTTAGTGGAATAAACCATAATAAAAAATTTTGATTTTTGGATCCTTTTATTGGCATTTATGAAAAATAACTACTTCCTTACAGAGCTGTTTTTCCTTCTCTATTGCACAATAGGTAAGGGAATTGTTCCCAGATCACATTGAATCTATACTTATTAACGAGATTCCTTTTGGTGGAGGCTTTAGAAGCCTTTTGACTAGCACTAAAGAATGACCAGACCTCACAAAGACTTCAATAGGCATTTGTATGGATCACTATTAGAAGCAGGATACTTGTGCTATTTTTGGCCTCAAGAAAAGTCATAGTAATCAACATATGCTGCATTCATGGAAGAATCGACACACTTAGATTTATGAGTCTTTAAGTAGGTATGGTTTCTATTAGATCTATCATTTTTAAATTGTAGTCTGATCATACAAACATCTCTTCCTGAAAATCATAAAGAAATCTAGTTTTTTCTTTTTAATTTTACTGCATATGTTTAATTTTGTTAAATTTTTATGTTCATAAAGATAAACATAAGTCCAAGATTTCTTTTCATTTCTCTCTTTTTTTTTTTACTAAAATAGAGATTGAGATTTATAAATAGATGTTCTTCTTTGAGTTTACCCTTCAATCTTAATAGATTTTTTCCAACTATTTATGTCTCATCAGTCTCTTATTCTCTTAACATTAGTATATTTAGCTCTTTTTCTTTTTGATCTTTTGGCTAAATCTTAAACATTTTGTTTATTTCTTTAGTTTGTAATTCATTGGTTATTTTTAATTTTTTAGGAAAATTTAGAGTTGAATATTGAATTGAATGCTGTGTCTTTTTCCAGTAATCCTAATGTCGTAATCTTTGATGATTTTGAAAAGTATTTATTTTAGCTTTCTTTGTGAAATTCTTACATAAAAAGCTGAATTTTTTACTCTAATCAATCAAAATTTGTAGGTTTTTGCCAACAACTACATTTTTTAGCTTTTCACTACTTTAGGGTATTAAGCCTTCTTAATACCATTTTCAAAGTAAGGTTGCCATATAAAATTGATATATATAAAGCTTAAAATTGTATTTATATTTGGCCAAGTTATCCTTTAATTGAAGGAATCATGGTTGGATATGTTAATTATTTTTGCACAATTTTTCATGCTCAAATTTTGCCCTATTTTTTCCCCATGAGTTTAGCTTCTTTTAAGTTTGTTTCTTTTTTCTTATGGTTTTGCATGCAGAATTCTTGGTTTCCTTTTGCCATTACATGCATCTAATTTGGTTTAGAATTTTAGTTGCTTGTTTTTTATTCAGGTAGGTTACTAGGTTAAGTTAGATTGTCTATATTAGTTGTTTATTGCTTTGTTTTTTATGCCTATCTACAAAATTTGTTAGCTTATTAGTGAAAAAAAAAAACATGTATTGGGTGGAATAGATATCCCAAAAATGCCAAACTTCCATATTTACTATACAACATTTAAGATACAAATATGTTATTTAGAGAAAGACCACTCGTAGAACTTGGGTATAAAGCCTGAACTAATGGTGGGATTAGTTAAGAGATTATGGGTAATGATGATGCTAGAATGATATATGAATTTTATGGAAATGTCTATGTCAAATAGGTAAGGAAGATGTGAGGAGCCCACGATATGGATGAAAACTATATAAAAAACACCTTACTTTTACTATTTCATTAAGATATGGTAGCTAAATTCCATATGATGACAGAAGGCTTTGCATTTTGGTGGAGTTGTTATTACTTGAAAGTAATATGAGTTGATTTATCATGATAGAATTTTGTACCTTGGTTTAAGAGTGAATGCCATTTTGGTGGACATCTTTGGATTCTACTAAGTAAACAGGTGGCCAAGCATTAACAAATGGTTTCCCTTAGTTTTATTAGTTAGTTTTTGTGTCATTCCTTTTATTGCTTTTTTTTTCATGTTTGGAGGTTATCTAGCTTGCAATCTTGAGATCATTGCTTAAGTTTTTCTTTGTTTATTTTCATATTATTATCTTGCCAGCTCTTGTAAACTTCATGTGCAAAAATTGAATCTTTAAATTTATATTAATGCACTAGATATCCACTTCTTACTTCTTTACATGGTTCTTAACAAGAAGATACTTTATATCTATGTTATTGTTGTGTTCCCACATTTATCATTCTTAAATAGATCTTTAATTTCTTTGTTGACAACTCTTAAACTAGAGATAAAATATATCCTCAATGCCTATGATGTTACTTCATAGTATATTCCTTCAATAGCTTTCAAATGATTAAGGACAAGATTATTTTAATATCTGCCAAGCTTTCATATCAACCTTAGCATACATAAGGCTGCCTTTACTAAATTCATATAAAATACCTTTAAACGCTAATTTTCTAAATCATTTTGGGAATATTGGCTTAAACTCTATAGATTATAAATGAATAGCATTGCATCCTAAATCTTTCGAAAACTCTCTTAATATAGACATTTTAAGATAGAATTAGTGTCTTTTTGGACCCATCTTTATGAATTTCTTTGCTTATGATAGATCAATTCAAAGCTAATATAGCTAATAAGGACTTTAGTCAATCTTCACCCAAAGTTTTTTGCCTTAATCACTGTTTGAGTCTAAGCTCATCTCGAAGCCACTAATCAGTTATTTCTTTAGATAATCGAGGCTCATTGACAGATACATTCAAATCGTCCCATTTTTCATGCTTTGTCGCTATTTTAGGATAAATTGTTATGATAGTTACATGATGTAACTAACTTTTCTTGTGTACGTGAAATAAGAATGCATCCAAAGGAACTCGATTAAATATTTTCTAAGAAAAGTTTTCAAGGTAATATTTTCAGATTAGGGCCTTCATCTCTAGTCAACTACCACCTTGGTAGGCAAAATGTTGAAGGGACGCATAATCCAAAAATACCCTTTTATACCAACCTAGAAAAATATTTTAATAAAAACTCTATGGTTTGCCACACCTCGGGGAGTGTATTGGACCTCAGATTTATAAAATCTAGGTTACTTTTTTCAAATTTCATCCAAGTTTCTTAAGGGATTATAATTAAATATCGATAATTAAAGCAGAAAAATCAAACTGAGATAATAAACGGCTAGATGATACCAATTTAGGGCATCATAAGGGTGCTAATCCTTCCATGAATGTGATCGACTCTTAAACCTTATGGAGTTATATATAAAATTATGTGATAGAGACAAGCAATGAAAATAGTACAACTTAATGATGTTTTAAATATAAATTTGGCATGTTAAATGTAAATTATGGTGTCATAATATGTCAAATGTGAATCCAACATATCAAAATGGGAAATTTTGTTTTATTCAAGGTATGAGCTGAGTCGCCAGAGTTAATTGCTTATCCGACTTTTTTTTCAGATGGCTCCTATGAAATAGATAGGAACTTGAATCTACCACCTATCTTTTTGGGCTAGATGCGATTAGTAATGTATTGGAGTCAAACTTTATGAAATTTTAGAAACCCTCAAAAGGCAACTTCTTATGAAACTAGAGATTGATGAAAGGGTTCGAGAGTCGATGACACATGGAAAAGGAATAACATTCCCATGATGCCCTAAATCAACACCTATTGATCATGCATTATTCAAAATCCAAATTTATCCAACTTGGCAAATGATATGTAATTATAATTTTCCTTAAAAGTATATTGTTTAAAGATGACTCATATTTGTTATTTTTTTTAAAAGGACTTTTATAGTCTTTGAAGATCAATAGAATATAAAAGTATCATTTTCTAAAATTTTGTTTTGCTTATTTTGTTTTAAAAAGGATATTCTTTGGTTAGTGATGATTGGTGAGATCTCTTGACATCAACTTGATGAAAAACTCATGAATGACCTAACTGGGAAGCATTACTTTATTTGGTTATGAAAAATTAAAGTTTGCTTGTTGGAAATATTGCAAGTTGATTTGTTTGAGATCTGTGTAGTTATGAGATAAATGAGTTAAAATAACAAGGAAAATAATAGCATAATAGCATGATAGCGTTAGACAAATAAAAATTAATCATAAAAAGACATAAAAAAGCATCATTGAAAATGTATCCCATGAATGTTTCAAGTAATTAGGAAAATTAAACAAACAAGATTTAAGGTAATCTTAGATCCTAATTATGATTTTAGTCATAAAAAGGAAATTTCAAAAGAAATCGAAAAATAGTTAGTTTTAAAAAATTTGAAATAAGGTGAAAATCTTTTTTTTTTTTGGAAAATGATTGTAGAGATTTTCAAGGTGAAACACATGAAAACCAAATGAAAATCGAATGATTTTTATGAAGAGAAAATTATCCCATGAAATTTGATATAAGAAAATGAAACTTCGGTGGAAATCATATGAAAAAAGCCCAAGAATGTAATTTTGAAAACAAGGTTTAAATTAATTTAAAAAATAAGAGACCATGTGATGAACCGAATACATCTTAATAGTAAGGCATACTAAGGCATTCAAATGCCCCTTGACTCCTTTAAACCTATAAACCAAACCCTAGACTTGAGATATTCGAATATCTCATGGCTAACTTGCAAGGTAAATATGAGAGCCTAGATGGAAATAGAGGACAACCAAACGTATGACACTTTCCTAATTAATTTTCTAATCAAACAGAATCCAAAAGAATGCGTATAATACATCATTGGAAAGCTAACTCATGTAGGGTTTATTCTAAAAATGCTTTAAATTGCCTAAATATTAATTTGATGCACAAAAATATAGATGTAACCTATTATGTTCACTGGGAATAGGGGAACTGAACATTAAAGAAAGCCTAGTTTGTTACCTATCCAAACTGGCTTAGAAAAGGGCAAAACTCATGGCATTGGAAAGCTAACTTGAATAAATTTAATTAGAGCATTCATAAACTTTAGAAGGATTTAAAAAGGGGCCGAAAATTAGCTGGAATCCAACTCATCTGCACTAGAATGTAGTTGTAGCCCAACATAATAGAAAACTAGGTTTTTTGGGAACCTAAATGACCTAAAAAATTAAAAAACTAATGCCTTTAGAAAGCTACCTAAAAATATTTTAAACTTGGAGCTAATTTGAACTCTTAAAATTCATTTAAGCAGTTAAAATGTTTTCCTAATAGGCTTAGTTGCTGGTCATAAAAGAGGCAAAATAAGGGTACTAAATTTGGTTATGTGGACTGTTCTAATGATCTAATGCATGGTCTTTGGAGTTGGTCTTATGAGATCTTTACATTAACCTCCAAGGGCTATAACCAAGGTTGAGCAACCTAGAAATAAAAGTAAAAAAAAAATGGCTACCATTTTCAACCAACTCAAGGTAAGCAAAGAGTCTATACAGCCAATTTTGTCCGAGCTTCCATAAGAGCATCATCGGCATCATTAAGACCTAAAAGGACAAGCATAAATCCATATCCCATCATTTCTTGCTAAAATAGGCTGTTTAGGGACCCAAAGGTATGTAATAACCATATTTTTAGTTAAAGTTACCAATACATGGCATTTGTGTATAAATATAATTACTACCATATCACCAAATTTGAAAAAGAAGGGGTTGCATCAATAACAAAGGCCAATGTAATTGATACAGGGCTTGGCAATAGATACAATTTTTGGACCAAAATGTACTGCTACTTATGTGATTTTATCTAAAAGTTATTGCATCGATAGATTTGGAATTTGTAATTATATAATTAAGGAAAAATGCACGATGTATCAATAAATTTCCCATTTTTATTGCTACAATCAAGCAAAACTGCCCAATGTATCAATACAATATCCCATTGTATTGACACATTGAAGCATTTTTGCCTAATTTATGGCATTTTCTTTACTATGCTTTATTGACTTAAAAAAAAAATTTGGCCACAATTTTGGTTACAAGAATCATTAAAATTCGACCCAAGCCTCATGAATTTTATTTAGGTTAATGCGATTTTTAAAAATCCATTAAGCTTGAACATTTCATGGGATAATATGATTCAATAAGGGACCAGGCTGAGATTTCACGATGTACTGTTCTATGTAAATGTTTTTATTTTCTAAGAATGGTGCATCAGCCAATGAATATTTTGAAAGCTCGATGCTTAATATAATGACTCATAAATTTTGGTAAGCAAACTACCAAAATTGACCCTTTTATGCTAGGTTTTAGTTGGCTGAAATCATACCTTATATACATAACATTTTACTCAGCCATTTGGACTTCATGCCACTCTTGAAAGAGAAAGGTTTCGTTTGCTCTCACAACCATACACCAAAGTAAAAAAAAAAAGGAATAAAAAGGAAGCTTTGAGGACATCTTGCTGTGGGTTCTAAAGGAAAATGAAGGGAAGTCTTTTTTGCAAGCCTTAGGTCAATTGTCATCCCTTTCTCCTTTGCTTTCTTATAACTTTATCATCCATGCTTATTTTAGTGAACTTTGTTTATGAAACCATGACCTTTTTGTAGGAAATACATACATTATAAGCTTGGGTTATTAGTATCATGATGTCTTGACAATGTTTTACTTTAGTGATTAAAATCCCCATTTTTCTTTGGATCATCTAAAACAACCAATACGTCATTTGTTTCATGTATTTTGCTACATCATTTTTCATTAATCTATACTTCATTCTAACATGCTTTAGTAATGTTCATGCATTTGACTGCATTTTAGCCATGTTTTACTTGAAAAAAGGATATGATGCCTTGTCGTGATGCTTGCCAAAGTTTGTTGTTATTTCAATGTTTTTCAGTTCATAACATGTTTGATATAGTGCCTCTTGGATGTGTTTTGATTGTATGGTTGCTACCTTGAGTGAAATCCTTGACTTAAAACAATGTTTATTCCAATAAGTGGGATTAAACATTAGTTTAATGTTTTTAACAAATTAACTCAGTAATATTGGGAAAATTAAGCTTATGCATTTGGATTTATGGCCTAGTAAGGCAAAATAAATCTTTTTTCTAGCTTTTGAAAATTCTATGTAAATTGTTTGTTAAAATGTCTTGATAAGAACCTTTGTGTCATGACTTAAATGGCATGGATAACTAATAGTTCACCTGCCTAATTCCCTAGGACTTTGAATGGATCGAAGTTTCTATTACTAAAAACCCAATATTTAGACAATCATATGCCTGAGATCCTAATACATGTCTAGGAATACCCAAATTTGAAAATTACCTTATTTTGATGCTAACAGCAGCATGCCTCCCACTTTAAAAAATATTTTCAAACAATAAATTCTTTTTGGATTTTCTGATTTTTTTCCTTAATGGGAACCAAGTTAACTTTCTAATGATATCTTGTTTACTCATGATGAGCCCAAGTAAAGGAGTTATGTTTTTTTCAAATGTATGTTATCCAAAACCCTTGAGAATGGTGATCAGGTTGCATTATACGCCATTTTTGGCCACCAAATGATTTTTATGGATTTGAAAAACATTTTCTTGGTATATTTTTAAATTATTCCTCATCGAGTTATCTTTCCAATGGTATCTTATTTACCACCAAAAATGCTTGAACGAGCATGAAATAAATTCAGGAAGTGGACAACGCAAAGCTGTCCCCTATTCTTAACACTAGGTAAAATCAAGCAATTTTCTTGAATCACCTTCTTGAGGCATTCAACAACTTTGAGATGAGTTCAACTTTCATCCTAATAACTTTGAGTCATTAATAGATCCCACTAGGCTTAAATCAAAGCCTTAACACTTTAAAAAAACCAACTTAGTCATTTTATTTGAATTATCAATTTTAATTTAAAATTCAATTTCATCAAAAATACCCAAAATATTTTGTCCTTTCAAAATTTCCTTGCTTTTCATTCACGTGGATTTTCTAAGACCCTTTTTTCTTCAAAATTCTAGATTTTTAAAAAAAAAATCTCAATTTTCATGCCTTAAGCAACCAACAACTCCAAATGCATCTCAAAGTTATTAATTTGGTTATTTCTAGATAACTGAAGATATTTAGGAGGTACATTCTGATTGTCCCTCATTTCTTTGCTTTTTGTGTTTTATTTTTATTTAATGTTTATTATATTTCTCTATGTCTTACTAACATGCTTCCTTTCTTGATGACAAATTTGCTTTCATGTTTTAAAAATCGAGTGTCTAACAAGATTAAGGTAATGTTCTATGACGATATCCCTCTAATGCTTCTCTTGGAATATCCTCTTCAAATTAAAATTGGAAAATTAGTTTTAACAAAACCTTTATGTTTCTCTATCTTCTCGGGTTATATAAGTTTATTATCAAACCTGGATTTCTTATTTCAAAAAATGCATCATAAAATGGGGATTATACAAAGTAATAACATTTAAAATCGAGAAAACCAAAACTAGGATAACTTGTGGCTAAATGGTACTGATTTAAGTGTCTGAGGAGCTAATCCTTCCCCAGGCATAATAGATTCTCGAACTCTCCCATCGAACTCTAGTGCACATAAACTGTAAAATTGGTCCTTTGAGTTTTGTAACTCAAGGTATCGATTTCAATAGGTGTCTGATCATACCTAAGCTAAATGTTCAGTGGCAACTTTAAGTTCTTGGCACTTCATTGTAGCCATTTAAGATCAGTCACATGAACAATTATTCCAAAGGTCTTCCCCTAATCCAAATCCAAGAAACATTTCTTTTTCCTTTATCACATCAAAATCCTATCAATGATACTTTAAGTTAGGCATATCTTAGCAGGCTTAGGTATATTATAACAAAGAGCATTAGAATGTTCCATTGCTAAGCATTCAACTTCATCCAACCTTGAAGTTAAGCTTACTAACCATGAGAAACACCCTTAATTACGACTTTGGCAGCCCTAAAATCTATGCATAAAGTGCATTTACATGCCATCCAACTCAACATTACATGGTTCATTTACAAAGTCATATATGCTAAATCTTAAAGTCAACTTATCAGACATTAAATCATCATAATGTGGCCAAAAATCAGAAAACATCTAAGCATTAAAAATATTCCAATATACTCTATGTTCACATGGCAAGAAAGCGCTAAAAATACTAGACAAAGCTTGGTTTATTACTTAAGCCAACTTTGATCCATCCTTAGGGATCATTTTTTAAATCAAATATTGTGAATCAAGTGGGATTAATTCCTTGGTGGTTGCGTGAACTTAAAGATTTTAATACACCAAATCACCAAAGGTACGAATGTTTTAGGAATCTCAAGCCTTACATCTTTCTTGATAAAAAGCAAACAAGCTCACAAACAATTCAAAAAAATCACATATAGGATTAAACAAAAAAGTGTATGAGAACATGTCAAACTCTATAATGGCCAAATGCAACCTAAGGGATATTCATCTAGTATGGCATGCTTAGATCAACACAATCATCAAAACTCCAACATCCATCAACCATAATAGACATCACATAAAGAGTATGCATGGCCATATGAAGTATGCATAAGAAAAACCTTTCATTCCTTTTTCTTTTGAGAACTAAATATGCAAGAGTATATAAGCATGAAATCACTATCAAAACGATATAGAAAATTAAAAAAAAAATGGCAACCAAGTAAATATATCTCAAGCTTCAAGAATCTAAGCCAAATCCATACTTCTTTTATTTTTCTTTTCTCCTTTTTTTCTTAGATGGTGGATCCTCTAACCAAAAAATGATGGCTCTTTCCATGAATCTTGGCAAAGGGTTTTTAAAACCCCTAGCCTAAGCTCTAATCTTTTTCCTCATATTCCCCTTAAGTTTTGGCTTTTAGCAAGCACCTGTACCCTAAAAATGCATTAATTTTGGCTATTATTTTCCAATTTAGGGTAAAAAAGGTGGAGGTGGCAAAATGAACCCGAACTCGAAAATCCACTTGAAAAAACCTAAGCCTAAACCCAAACCAAACTTGATTTAAGCAAAAAGTCAATGGCCCAAATTCGAAAAAACCCAAACTCGAAATGACTTGAACCTAAAATGGCTTGAACTTGAAATAATTCGAACCTAAAAAAACTCAAACTTGGAAAAACTCAAACCCAAAAGGACCCAAACCCGAAAGAACCTGAACTTGAGCCTAACCCGAACCTGAACCCAAATTTAATACTAAAAATAAATACGATGAAATTATAATTAAATAATTTCTTATAAAAAATGTTAATTATCAATTTTATTTTTTAATAATTTAATTAAATATTAAAAACTTAATTTATATTTTATATATGATTAAATCTACTCATGAGTTAGGCTAAGCTGCAGTCCAATTTTTTTAAAAATCTCAAGCCCAGATGCTTGTTAAACATGCCTAGGCCCATTTATTTAAGCCAAAATCATTGTTCATCATATTAAAAAATATTTTTATTATTATTTATATATCTTATAATTAATTTTAAATAAAATATATATTATTTTAATTTAAAATCACTATTTCAAGCCAGCCTGAGCTGGTCTGAAACAAAATTATGAGAACCGGGGCCTAGGTCCAATTGAGCTGAGTGGGTAGCTCAATCTTTGAGCAGGTCTATATATGATAAAATTATCATTTATCAAAAAGTAAATCATATCTTGAGTTTTGAAAATATTATCAACAAAGTTTATCATCCATTTATCACATTTTCTTTAATTTAATTAGTTAAACTCATTAAATATTGAGAATTTATGTATATTAGTAGTAACCTTTTAAATACTTCTTTGAATGTTATTATTATTATTATTATTATTTCAAGAAATGATAATTAGAATATGATAATAGTATAACAAAGTAATAAAGAAATTAAAAAATATGAAAGCTATAATAGATAATACTACATCAAAAATGAAAAAAATCACATGTTAGACTAGCAATTAAAGTTGCCCATGGGCCAGACAGTCTGTCCAGCCTAATAGGCCCGACGCGATCAGGCTCCGTCTCAAATTTTAAGTCTCAGGCAAGCTTGACCCAAAATAATGTTTCTTTAAAATAAAATAATATATTTTTATTTAATTTAATTATAAAATATATAAATATTAATATAAAAATAATTTTTTAATATTATGAACAGTGATTTGTGCTTAAATGGGCGTGCTAGGCCAAATTCAAGCCTAGGCTTAGAATTCAAAATTACGTAAAAGTAATTACATTTAATATAAAATAAAAAAATGATGTAAAACATACATAAACCTGAACCCGACCTAAACTTGAATTGAATAGACCCAAACCAGAATTGGCTCAAACCCGAATTGGCCTAAACTCAAATAAACCCAAACTCGAATTGGCTCAAACCCTAAAAAACTGAACCCAAATAGGCCTAAACTGGAATCAGTTCAAACTCAAAAATACCTAAAACCGACATGACCCTACCCAAACCCGCCCAATTGCCACATTTAAAAGCAGGTTTCTTTTTGTTCATGGTTTCTCATGCCTGCCTATAAGTGCTAATCCTCCCAAGATAGCCATTTTTAATCTCATGCATGATGGACATTTTAACCTTAAGTCATAATTAGTTTCAAAAAAGTTTTAAACTCAAGCTTAATTTTTATTAAACCTCATAAGGTTTAAAACGTCTTCTTTGATTCCCATTGGTTTTTAACATAGTGGAAAAGTCAATCTCAATTCTTATTGGTTGCCATAAGGTTTAAAATTCTACACTAATTTCAATGACTGGAAAAATATAGCTGGAAATCCTACTAGCTTTGATTAGAAGCAAAAGTTTAATTTACAATCCTATATATAACAAAAATCTAATTAAATTTTGTTGGTCCTAATTAAAAATCATACTGGTTTTTTACTAAAGTAAAAATTTTAATCAACATACTAACAAAAAATAACTAATTAAGAGTCCTATATATTTTTTTCATTTAAAAGTTAAAAGTTAAAATCATCCACGAATTTAGGCCCATTTTGAATTTCCAACCAATTTCAATTAATGGTGACTTTTTCAGTTTGTATCGATTTTAACTTTTTAATCAAAATAATTTAATGGATTTTGAAACACATTTCATGAAATACATGTGGTGTAGGACCAATTAAGATGATTTGAGGTGTGAAAAGTTACTAAAATGTTACAAATTGAACCCCAAAATACCCAATTTATATAGGAAAGGTCGATCCTAAGATCGATTCTATTCACATAATTGTCAATTTTAAGGTAAAGGATTAATCTCTAGCCAATTCTTGTTAAAGGGTAGGGTTGACTTCTGTA
>JAQSVH010230600.1:0-12894 GCA_029448705.1 Adansonia digitata
CTCAATAGCTCCAAATCAATTAAAATTTATATTCGATTTTAAATACATATTTATTAATAAAATTTAATTTATAATTATTTTTTGATTAATAATAATTAAATTTATAAAATAAATATAATCCTCGTGTGAAAGGGGGCATGATACTAGTATCATTTAAAATAAGCGTTTATTTTTAAAATATTGTAGCTGGTTCGTACATTGGCTCAGTAGTATTGAATCTGTACGTAATCCATTCAGAAAAAAATTAATATAAATTTTTATAATTTTAAATAATTTATTTAAAGGGATTGGCTTAGTTGTATTTAATCTATACCTAATCCATTTAGAAAAAATAATATAATTTTTTTAATTTTAAATAATTTATTTAAAGAGATTAGTTTTTACATTAATTCATATATTAATTTAAAATTTATATTTTATTTGTGAAAAAAATTTTAAAAAATAAATTTATTTTATTTTTAAGTGATGTATTTAAATTAATTAATTTGTATATTGATATATGAATTACTTTAACATATGTACTCGATTTTTTATATAAAATTTAAAAAATAATTACTGTTTAATAAAATTTAATGCAAAAATAATTTTTATTTTATAATTAATTAATTAAAAGAAAAAAAAAACAGCGAGGGACTTTAATATTAGCATAAAATTATAAACCAAGAATCGTTTCATTTGTAAAAGCAAGCGGCCGCTGAGTACTTTGTTCATTAATAAGATTATTGCCGCATTTGCATTTACAGAAACGACATTATGAATGAAAGTGAGCAACATCGACATTTGGGAGCATATTAATCGGTCATAACTGGTCTGCCCCCAAAAGTAAAAATACTTTTCTCTGTAGCCTAGGCAGGCCCGGAGTCCTCCTTTGACTTTCTCCTAAATGCTTTGGGCTTGAAACCAGTCTCCAGCATCTGCTCAACCTCTTCGAACTGCAGTCCTTTAGTTTCAGGTACAAACCAGTAAATGCAAATGAGGCCTATCACACAAAATCCAGCAAACAGGAGGAACGTGGCGGCAGAGCCCAGAGCTTTTGTCAAGGTTAAGAATGTCTCGCTCACAATGAGATTGGAGACCCAATTTGAAACTGCAGCCATCCCTCCACCAATACCTCTGTACCTTAGTGGGTAAATCTCAGAGTTCACAATCCATGGGACAGTTCCCATCCCAGGGGAGTATGAAATGATGTACAATCCTAACAGAATGACTGCCAGAAATCCAAATCTGCTTGGGCAACCGTCCTTGAACCAAGTACGATGTTGTCCGCGGCATGTGTTCTTTAGATCTGTAGTCAATGCCAAACATGCTCCTGGAGAATACTGAACAACAACCAAAAAAAAAAAAAAAAAGAATTTATATAAAATTCAATTGTGGAGTTTTCAAATGCCTCCTAATAGAATTTTAATCAAAGATGCTTCTAATGAATTGACAGATGGTTGATTGTTATATATTTGCAATTAATAATAGTGAGGCTGGGAACATTGAGACAAATATAGGATTTCGATCGATAAGTGTAAAGGCAAATATACTTACTTCATTAGCCCCATTAGCACAGAAGCCACATTCAGCTTTCAAGCAAGACATGCAGTTCCATGATGCTGGATTAGCAGATGAGACAAAACTTGGACATGTAGCATTTGCAGCAAAGTGGTTGGATTCGAACTGGTCAATTTTTGGAGAATGGCTGGCAGCCTCAGAGAACACGATGGATAGCACTACAAGGCAAGCGATGATACTGATCATAGAAACAAGCATCATCCTCCTCCTCCCATATCTGTCAACAAAAGTCATGCTGACAATAGAGCCGACAGCATTTAGACCAGAAGTTATCAGAGAAAGGGCCATTGCTGTCTTGTTTGATGCAAATCCTGCGAACTGAACTATCATTGGGCTGTAATACATGACAGTATTGATACCCGAAAATTGCTGAGCCACCTGAACAGTCACACCAGCATACAGTCCCCTTCGGACTACAACATTGCTCAAAGCACCCTTCACCTTTTCTGTCAGACTGTCCCCAATGGCATGCTCATCAGCTTTTTCAGCTTCTACAGAGATTCTCAAGGCGTTCAACTCATCTTCAACTTCATCAGCGGGATAAATTCTTTCGAGTATGGACCTGGCCTCTTCTACTTTGTTCTGAACATCAACAACAAAATATTATATGGTTATTATTATTGTAAAAATTTTATCAGAATTCCTTAAACAAAAATTTCCTCGTCACATCGGTCGGGGCATGATTTAACCTGTCTGTAAAGCCATCTAGGAGACTCAGGAAGTGACAACATCAAGAAAAATTGAACCACCGCGGGGAGTCCAGCTACTCCAAGCATCCAGCGCCAGGTTCCGGGAGCCTGAAACACCATATAAATAGATATTTTATTGTGAAAAATTTTAGTTGTAATCGGAGAGGATGTTCAATAAAAACAGTCCTATGTTTGTACTTCAGATAATCAGAGATGATCATTTTTCAACTTTAATGATTATTATCACTTACATGAGTGAAGGCCAGATTGATTAGGTAAGACACAAACTGCCCTCCTGTAATTAGCAAGCCATTGGTGCTAACAAGTGCACCTCGGATTCTAGCAGGGGAAGCTTCTGAAATATAAAGAGGTGCGGTCATTGAAGCCATTCCGACTCCTAAACCAACAAATATTCTTCCGAAAATAATCATCCATGGAGCCACGGAGAAAGCCATCACTATGGCACCCACGAAGAAAAGAACATCAGCAACCAGAATTGATAATTTTCTCCCGAACCTGTCATTTATCCATCCTCCAAATGCAGCTCCAAATATAGCACCTGCTACAGCCATACTCACAATGGTTTCCTGCAGATCAACAAATTAACACGTTCGACCAATAAGGAAACAGGTAATATGAAGTTATGAATGTTCTTTTCTTTCTCCCTTCTGCTTCCCGTAAACATTATAAAGTATCAGATAACGACTGCCTAACCTGTAGCCATGTTTTCCTCTCAACTTCTTGAAAGTCCTCACGGATATAAAGTAGGGCACCAGAAATCACTCCTGCAATCCAACCGTGATTTTATATATTAGTAAAACTAAGACACCTCCTAGAGTGATTAAAATCGTTTATGTTTTAGATTAATACATATCCTGTAACCTGTATCATAGCCAAATAAGAGCCCTCCAATCCCAGCTGATAATGCAAGCTTCATAATGTACGGAGTCTTCCATGTTGTCTTCCAGCATTCAGTAAACTGTGTCTTGTCCGCTTTTGAGATGCCACCTTCCACCATTTTGCCAGAAGAGGCAAACTGAATTCTTCGTTGTCGAAAAGGTAAGAAATATCTGTGAAACGAAGCTTGATAAATTCAAACAACCTGCAGAGAAGCAGCGACAGAAGAGTTAAGAATTGGAATAGGAACCCTTTCAGATTGATTGCCAGAATCCGATTAGTTCTACAACTGATATTCCAGTGAAATTTTCCTGTGAATCATACCAATTCAGGGATGACGTCAAAATTAAATAATAAAGACACTAAAGAACAGTAAAATTCACTGTTTTGCTTATTTCCAGATCAAGGTTTATCCTAATTGACAAAAGAGAGGAAGCTAGATAATGCCGCTTAATTCACCACACAACTTTCCAAATCAAATTAGTACCTATATAATAATTAACCGAGCATCAAACTTGTATTCATGCAAACCTTAAGAATACAACTTGAATAATTTTCATGACAAGCAGAATAGACGGTGGAATACAGTATTAAATCCAGAAAAATAGATACTCCTTGGGATGAAGAAAAAATTCAATTATTCAGAAAAGAAATAGTATGGAGTATTGTCCAAGAAATAGATACTTCATAAACTTTAAATGAACTTCATTGTATGTATAGATAGGTGAACACTACTTACTGACCTAAAGCTTTAATGTTTCCAAATTTTTCACTTTTTTTTTTGGGGGGGGGGGTTGTGGGGATTTATTGATTGAAACGTATTCCTTTGTTAAGACTAGGCCTAACCTTTAAAATGGTTACTCCTCAATCCTCAATATTTGTACGTACCAAATATCGACTTCCATTTCTAATCAGATTTAAATGCAGAAAATAGAAACCCCGTATAAATTGTTTACAAGATTTTCAGTAAACCAGCTAATGAATTTTACCACTTTGATGTATTAATTTGTGCCAATGCTATACATTTCCATCTAAAGAAAGAGTTATATCAGCTGTAAAAGTACAGGTGGTACGTAAAAACAAATCTAAACTTACCAAATGATTCCGACAGGAAGCTGGGTCCAGTGAAGCTGATAATGCAACGAAGATTTGTACTTGCAGAAAGATTCTTCCTATGCTTTTAGTTTCGGGTTTCTTAATTCTCTATCTAATGAAATGGCTCGAAATTCTTTTCCTCCTTATATAGCAGATATTGACAGTCTGCAGGGCCGCTGGCATGAGTTGGAACTTGGAAGATAAACGGATAAGGAAAGCCATCCCAACAATCTTTAAACTGCTCCATAGTTTTAATTTAGCATTTTTGTTACTATATTTAGAGTAGTAATTGCAGTTCTGTGGTTCAACACATTTTTCTCCATTGGATGTCATCCATTTTAAGACATGATAATTTTGGCAGCCTTTTTTAAAGTGCTTTTTCCTTTTATCTTTTGAAATTACATTTGCCAGAATGGATTGCTTTGCCGAGCTGTTTCCAAAGATTTTTTATGCCAAATCAGCAATTCCAACAAATTTACGTTTTATAATTTATCGAAAAATTGGAAAAAAAAAAAAAAAGACAAACTACTTTTGCATGAATAATATAGTAGTACTACTTGGATTAATGTTACTCACTACTTTTACCGCAATGAAGCTGTGAAGTCATGCATGCATGCATTCACCAAGCAATAGCATACTCTCGAGTTTAGCAGGAATAAAATAGTAAGCAAAGAACATAATATGTGATCGACATTAAGGCCAGAAACTAATTAACTTGAGATCAAAAAAATTTGTTTGCAAGTTGTTTTGTTGCATCGTATGTATAGAACAAAAAGTTTTCATATTTGGTATTGGATGGTGCTTTGGGATTTTAAAAAAGAAGTAATTTCCGTTTTTATCTCTAGGTTTCATAATATTAAGCTATTTACCCAATCACTAAACCAGTAATCCCGCAAGATTTTTTTTTTTTTTCGTAGTCTGTAAACCTTTGGACTTCTATCGTCTGGATACAAGGTAAGCCCTTGCGTAGCAATAGGTACTGCTCACCTGCAAATAACACAGAAGTAGGCAGCAGAATAAAACGAAAGGCGTAAGTGCCTCACAAAATTATGAGATCAGAAGGCCTGTGGCAGTAGGCAGAATTATTGATGAGTTTGCCACTTTGCCCTGGAGCTGTCGGAGAAATATAAGCTTGGTAGCGTTTTCACCAGAGGAGGCCCAAATGTTACCTTAAAAAAAAAAAAATCCCTAGTCCAAGACTAGGATTGCCAGCTAGGTATAGATCATGATACCACGGTATCCCAATATCTCGTCAAACGGTCAGCAGCCGCGTTACCTTTTCAATGACGAAAAATTTATGACCTTCTGTTTTCTTTGACTTCTACCAATCAAATAGTCTAATATTGAGGGCACAAAATTAAAATTTGATAGCATCAAAAACGGATCCTATATATATATATATGTTTCTTGATTGTTTAACTAAAACGGATGCAACAGATAAAGAAATCTTTGGCACTGATTTCGTGTTCAAAAAGTCAAAACTAAGGATGGTGGTTTTGATCCCAGAAAAGAATCTGGATGTTGAACGCTGTTTCATTTTTGATGTGGCTCTGTAGAGTGAGAATCCTTGGAAAAATGGGAAAGAAATTAAGGCATATGTATCTGGGATGCGGCTGGTCAGGAATCAGGAGCGCTTCAGGGCTGTTACATCTGCATATTACTATGGCGCGGTTGGGGCTTTCCTTGTGTATGACATAAGTTGACAACAGACATTTCATAGTACTGGCAGATGCTAAATGAACTTCACATTAAGAACCATGACAAACATTTATTTTCTCGATTACACTTATGATGCTTGTCGAAACCTTCCCAATGCGAATCTCACGTTCTGATTTTCATGAGATCAAAACTGGTTAATTTTTATCTTGTTCCCAGAATGACTGTTGGCAATATTATGGCAAGGTTTAGTAACCAGACGGCGTTTCCTTTCCACTGCCTTTAATGCAAATATTATAAATTTGTTCTTTTTGGCCTTTGATGCCTTTTCTTTGCTCTCCCAACAAATAATATAAAGTCGACAGTCAGCATATTCAATCTGTTTTGCTTATTCGTGGGTATACTCGACTGTTGACATGTTGAAGGCTTTGAGTTCTTACTTTCCACCTCCCCTTCTGTCTTCCTTGTGAAGTTGTGCTCCAAATTCCTGGCAGAGTTCTGTTTTCTGCTGTGATGTAATAAGATACGACTGTGATTTACATATCCAATCATAAACTGTGTCGCATTTCCCATTATAATATCTTCTTCGCAGAATATCTTCCTGGTAAGGATTCTCTATTGCAAGTCCTAAAAAGATTCAAGCAAAATAGTATGATATCTACCAAAAGGAAGGGGAAGGTACCAAATAGTTAAAACGAAATAAAAAGTACGTTATTATCAGGAATAATAGGATCGACTTCAATCAACCATGTCTAGGTTGTTGATTAGCGGTTCAGAATGGTGCTGCCTTTTACCGAAAGCCAGCATCAAGTACCATAGCAGCCCATAAGATCTAGGACAGAGGGATGATTGTACGCACAAGCCATGACCACATAAATTAATGGTTATACAATATCATTGCAGTAACGGAGGACTATAGAATTCTTACAAGAGGGGATTATTGCCAAGAACATTCTAAAATTCACCCCATTGGTCAGTTGAGGATAGCTCTAAAATCCATTGATCTATGCTCCTGAACTTGGCTAGGCTTGTCTGGTGGCTCAAAAACTCGCCTCTTCAGTAGTTGGGCGCCTCAAGAAATATTGTAAACTATTTGAAAGAACCTGCCAGATTTTGTTTAGCAATATTTCATGAGCACAAGTTGGCTAACGCTCATTTCATCTTTAAAACTATGCCCACAGCAGACAATTAGAACGCATGCCAACACCTAAATGATTAATACTATACAAATAAATTCTACTTTATTATTCTTAAAGAAACCCACATTTCTCTCTAGCATGTCCAATTTGGGTTAGCAGGTGGACAATGAATAAGTAAGAGTGGAAATGGTTGCATAAAGGCTAAAGTTTGGGTTATATTGCTCTATACCTGCTGTAGAGGCTTGATGAGGGCTTTACCCTTGTAGCTGACATGAAACTTTGCCTTTGCCAACAACCCCTAGGAGGCAAAGGTAAAAACGGAGAAAATTAGTTGTTCTGCCAATGCAAAGTCTTCAAACGGGACAAAAAGGTGAAATAGATAATCACCCAGTCCTAAATGACAAAGAACAAAAAGGTAAAAGAATAACTGATCACCTCAGTGTCAAACTCCCCAGACTCAACTGCAACGTTGATGTCAGTGATAGTTTTTACAAGATCCACCAACAACCCTGGGTGATCGGCTGTCTCCACATATAGCAAGCTGAACCAATTTTTTTTTTTTTCAAAAAAAAAAATTATATGGAAATGAAAAATACTAAAAGCCAAAGATATAATCCCTTTCATTTATATTAACAGACCAAATATCATCAGGCATGGGAGGCAACTAACAAAATTTCAACATGGGGCCAAGCCTATCGTCTTAAGGTATCAAAATTCCAAAGGCAGGGATTGCACTGCATAGGCTATGAGCCACAGCAGTTAGAAAGAGACTACAGCATCCATTACCTTCGGTCAGGACCATCATCATGAATTCTTATGTGGGTTGCAATGTCCACATCAACCTGAGGAATTCCAGAAATGCAAAATTTAAGCCAAGATTTACGTGGGATATAAAGCCTGGCTCAATAATTGATTGACAATTTGTAACATTTATGACCAGATGCATCAGTCTCGGTAGCAAGCATGAACAGTACCCATTGGAATTACAACAAATTTCAATATAACAGTCTCCTTGTGGTGGCAAAAAGCTTGTTTCAACAAACATTCAACGTAGGTAAATGTCTAAACTCAGTGGGTGAGAAGAAAAAAGAGAAACTTAGCAAGAGGAATACCGTTTCTTTCGGTGGCTCAACACCAAAGGTCGCACCCAGTGCTAACTGGGAGCTTGATTCCTGGACCACACAACATGTCAATAGGCTTTACTAGGAGATTCCTTATCAGGAATAAGGAAAAAGAAGAGATGATTACCGGATGATACTCAAGTAAGTTGTTTATAATTGTCAAACGTATTGCCTCAAGCAATTCTGGGTCTTCAACTTTCCTTCCAGTATTACTACAGAAAACACCATCACTATATTAGTAAAATTGCATCTAAAATAGCTTTTATAACAACTGAGACATAACATTCAATTTTTATCTGAGTGTGTTTTATTAACTGCATTGAATTTCGAACAACCCATCTGAGTGTATTTACTGCATGAATCAGATAAAGATTTTATAATTGCTTTGCCACAATAACAAGATTTAGCTCAACGGAAATGAAGAGCTATACTTCTGCCTAAAAATTCAAGCAAAATGGTGATCCAAACTGTTGAAGATTCAAAAACTATAATAAGTATATATTAAATCCTCTTGGACTCTATTAAAGATATAATCTGTTATGCTCATCATACCATTGTCACTTTTGAGTTATTTAGGAGTATGTACAAGCGCAGCCTAATCACTTCTGATGTTTCTAGAGATGCAAGTACTTTCAATCTCACTTAAAAATAACCTAGCCAAAAATAATATTAACTATTTTATCATTTTCATAAAAAATTTACTTAAAATCTGACTTATGCTGAATTAGGGGAGTATAAAATGACAGTAATTAACTGCAGATAGCCAAATGTCAAGTAAATGTAAATTACTAGAAAGTTTAACAAGTTTTTACTGAGTAACATGAAAATGCAAGCTGAAAATGACTTAAAAGGCATACAACATAACTTACGCCTTTGTGATGGCAAACTTGTTGTGCTTCCCAGATGAATCCAGATAGACATTTGCTTTAGTAACATTCAACCCGAGATTTTTAAGTGCATTCATCTGCAACTCACTTGCTAATAGTTAGATTATACAAAAATAATTATTATCATAAAAGGAATAAGAATACAAAATGTCATGTGGAAAGCAAAATATATATCTTCTAAAGTATTAAGTAATTGGACTTATACAGTGTCAAGAAGCGCTCCAAGGCGATCGCCAAAGGTTATTTCCACAACAGTGGCGTCTGGATCAGAATCCTGATCAATTATAACTTTGGGGGTTGGAACTGTATCAGCTTCGTGGAAACTTCCTTCATTCTTCAAACATAAAACAATAAGAAATGAAACTTTACCCAGTTAATGCATAGTTAACAATCAAACAAATATGTTACTGCTCTTCCATACCTCCACAGTAGTGGCTGATGGTGCTGCTCGGAGACGGATTCCCATCGTTGAAGACAACAATCTGACACCGTTATGATTAAAGGTTCAAGACGTAGTTTGGCAAGAGATTAGGCACCAAGATATATACAATGTTAGCACGTGCAAATCCAGTTGAACAGTAACAGTAGCAATTGAAGAAACATTTGGAGGGGATGATTTGGACAGTAAGATTGCAGCCAAAGGTAGACAATGTGCAGTGTGCGTTTATCTATTGCCATAAATGAAATAGACATGGCAATTTAAACCAGCATCAGCAAATTAAAGAATCAGACGTGCCTTAAAATGCCATATCTGATTCAATTCCCAATATAATCACCCATTTGTCCTAAAGACACCTTCAAGATGCATAAAAGCTGGAATAACGAGCTAATAATATAAGTCCTTAAGTTGATGAAATAAACCACATCATCGAATAAGTTTGTCCAATCGATTAGAAAATGCATTAAATTTTTTACTTCGAGTAGCATAACAAAAATCCCATAGAATTCCCAAATCAACAATTTCAACACCCAGAAAAGGAAGTATCCATTTAAAAAAAAAAATCCAAAATTTAAGATTAACAAACATACCTCCTTTTCTCGAGGGTGGTAGGTGGTCTGCTGACTAAGGCAGCCGGCCAAGAATGGTTTTTGAGTTCAAAGATAGTTAGATAGTTAGTGTTGCTGCTAAAATATGCTAGACAATTAGTAGCAGAAGCCATAGACACAGCTATTAATAATAATTAAAAGAAAAAACAGAGGCAGCTGCGATAATTATAGAATGAGTAAAGAAGCAAAAGTAGGGGAAGAAAGAGAGAGAAATCAAATAGAAGAAGAAGAAGGGAGGTTGAAGAAATGAGAGTAGGGTGTCGTTTTATCCGCCATGAGAATGAGATAGAGAAAGATAACACTCGTTTATTTTGCTCCTCTCTTTCCCTTCCTTTCCTTTCCTTTTTGAATAACTTGTGATCCAATCCTATTCCTTCCTGCGTATTATCTCCAACGTTAAAAAAGGAACCATCAAATTTGCTGAGACGTGTTTGGTTTTCCTATTTTCTACATTCTTCTCCCACCTAACAAACAGCGACTTTATAATACAAAAAAAAATGATTCAAAAGCATATTCACATCAATCATCGATATTAATAATACTATAACTTCATTCTATAGTAATTTTAAAGTGAGAATGCTTGTAACCAAACATGCCCTTAAGCGTTGCGGCGGAAATGACAATAAAATTTAAAGTCTGGGATAAATATCTTGCAATGGCGAAAGTGCCCCTGTCCTAACAACAACAACAACAACACATGGACAATGGCGGTAACTGATCGTTTCTGTCTGTCTGAAAAGAAAGGAGCATTTGGTTTTGGTTGGATTTACAATTACACGACGCTACACAAATCAAGGCGGCTCGCAAATTTTAGAAAACAAGACACAAACTAATATTAGCGGAAATTTGGGTTATGCAGCAAATATGTTTAACCGAATTAAAGAGGAGTTTAGTTTTGAACTTTGGGATCTACAGTGATCCGCTAATTGATAAGAAAACATTGAAAATCAGAGAATCAAATCAATCAGAAAAAAAAGTAAAAAAGAAAATCGAATAAATTGGAGATGAAAAGGCTGTTCCTGTTCATACAGACGGTAAGCAACAGCTAAATGGGACAAAGGGCATTCAAGGGCAATTGTGTAAGGTGGACTCGATCGGCCTCCAACACGGCATCGTCTCAAAGGATTTTTTACTTGCATAAATATAACTAGCAAAATAAATCAACTCAAAAATTTATTTGAAAAAATTTAAAATCAAATTTAATATGATTAAAAAATAAAAAATTTTAAATTCGAATTAGATTGAATCTAAATTGATTGACCTCAAAAAAATAAAAAAAAGCCCAAATATAATATCAAATTAAACTCAAATTCAAATTTAATATTAAAAATAATACTAATAACAGTAAAGTTATAATTAAATAAATTTTTTATAAAGCAAAAGCTTTAAGTATACCCATTTGAAAAAATTCAAGTCCAAATTTAATTTGATTAAAAAGTAAAAAACTCGTTTGAACTTAAAATGATCGGCCTTGAAAAAACTAGAGTCGAAAAAGCCCAAACTCGAGATCAATCTGAACCCAAATTCAAATTTAATATTAAAATAAGAATAATAAAATTATAATTAAATAATTTTTTATAAAACAAAAGCTTTAATTATAAATTTTATTAATTTTTATAATAAAATTATTTAACAAATTAACTTTATATCATTTTTATGTTAACAAATATTGATTTTAATATATAAATATCATTAAAAATATCTTTTTTTCATATTTACTTATAAAATTAAAATTTGTTACCATTACTCAGTAGTGTCACACGTAAATTTCAATTTTTTTTGAATTTTTAAAAATATAATTTTATATTTCAAAAATAAATAAATAAATTAATGAAGTGTTTATTAACGAAATTAGCATTAAGATATAAAGTTTATTCCAAGTACAAATTATATCAAATTAATACAAAATTTATTCTTTTTAGTCTTATTTAGAATTACAAGTACAAATACAACGGAATTTAATGTAGTTTTAACTCTTTTCTATTAATCAAAGTAATTTATTTACTTTTTATCATTAATGAAAATTGAAAATAAGTAAAAGCTAATGCAAACCTTAATTTTTTTTATTTACTATAAAACAAATTTATTTAACAAAAGTAAATTAAAATTTTTACTTATAAATTTGATAAATCCTATTAATAGTAAAAAAAATTACAGCAGCGATTTAAAATTTGAGTAAATAAATTCAATTTATTAAAGTTAATAAAAAATTAAATATTTAAAAATAAAGTAATTTAATGTAATTTTTAATTTTTGTAATTATTATAAAATAAATTTATTTAATAATTTTTTAATGAAACTAATGTTCTTACTTATAAATTAGATAAATCTTATTAATAGAAAATTATTTAGTTTTAATATAAAATTTAGTTTTAAATTAAGATTAGACCATTATATTGAAAGATTTTGCAATAATCAATTAGTGATACTTTTCTTTTTATTATCTTATCAACTCTTAAATCATAGTATTAAATTTTTATTTATTCTTTAAACATAGTAATTTATTTACTAGTATTTACAATTATATTTATATGTAGGAATAATATAAATTATAATGCATTCACATGTTAAAATTCAAATATGAAATCAATTGCTTTAAATATTAGTATGATTAATTTATAATATATTATTTTTTTATAATAAATTATTTTACAAATTAATTTTATAACTTTTGATGTTAACAAAAATATTGATTAAAATATATAAATATAATGAAATATTTCTTATTTTAATAAAAGCTTATTTTAAAATAATAATAATAATGAATTAATAATTTATTTTTAGATGTAAATATTTAAATTATAAA
>JAQSVH010230632.1:0-12890 GCA_029448705.1 Adansonia digitata
TGTCCAAATCGACGAACGAATATTAATTCTAAAAATGGTAGAAAAAGATGCTTTTCTTATGAAACCAAAGCATCAATTCTTTTATAACAAAGAGGAGAATGAATTTGTGGCACCCAATCATTAAAAGGAAGGAGATTATTACGTAAATTCGAGTTTATCCAATTGAAAAACAAACTTTAAATCTAGAAAAGGTAAAATGAGATGTTTTTCTTATGAAACCAAAGCCTAAATACCGTTTATCCCAATGAGGAGAATGTGTTTCTAGTGCCGGATACCGAAAACAAAGGAAATTATTATGTGAATCCGTGTTTATCCAATTGAAAAATGAACTTTAATTTTAACAATGGCTGAAAAGGATGTTTTCTTTTGAAACCAGATACTCAATATCATTTATCCCAATAAGGAGAAAGTTTTGATGGTGCCTAATCATGAAAAGAAGGGAGATTATTATGTGAATCTGTGTTTGTCCAAATTGACGAATGAACATTAATTCTAAAAATGATAGAAAAAGATGTTTTTCTTATGAAACCAAAGCAACAATTCTTTTATTCCAATGAAGAGAATGAATTTGTGGGCCCAATCATTAAGAGAAAGGGGATTATTACGTAAATCCAAGTCTATCCAATTGTAAAACAAACTTTAAATCTAAAAATGGTGAAAAGAGATATTTTTCTTATGAAACCAAAGCTTCAATATCATTTATCCCAGTGAGAAGAATGCGTTTATGGTGCCTAATCATGGAAAGAAAGGAGATTATTTTGTGAATCCGTGTTTATCCAATTGAAAAACAAACTTTAATTCTAAAAATGGTTAAAAGAGATGTTTTCTTTTGAAGCCAAAACCTCAATATCATTTATCCCGATGAGGAGAATGCGTTTATGGTGCCTAATCATGAAAAGAAAAGAGATTATTTTGTGAATCCACGTTTGTCGAAATTGACTAATGAACATTAACTCTAAAAATGGTGGGAAGAGATGTCTTTCCTATGAAACCAAATCATCAATACCATTTATCCCAATGAGGAGAATGAATTTGTGGCACCCAATCATTCAAAGAAAGGAGATTATAATGTGAATCTAAGTTTATCCAATTGAAAATGGAACTTTAATTCTAAAAATTTTAAAAAGAGTTATTTTTTTGCTGAAACCAAAGCCTCAATATCATTTATCCCAATGAGGAGATTGTGTTTCTGGTGCCGAATAACGAAAAAGAAGGAGATTATTCTGTGAATCTGTGTTTATCCAACTGAAAAATAAACTTTAATTCCAATAATGGTTGAAAGAGATGTTTTCTTTTGAAACCAAAGACTCCATATCATTTATCCTAATGAGGAGAACATTTTGATGGTGCCTAATCACGAGAGGAAGGGAGATTATTATGTCAATTGGCATTTGTCCAAATCGATGAACAAATATTAATTGTAAAAATGGTAGAAAAAGATGTTGTTCTTATGAAACCAAAGCATCAATTCATTTATACCAATGAGGGGAATGAATTTGTGGTGCCCAATCATTAAAAGAAAGGAGATTATTATGTAAATCCGAGTTTATCCAGTTGAAAAATGAACTTTAAATCTAAATAAGGTAAAAGAAGATGTGTTTCTTATGAAATGAATGCCTCAATATCATTTATCCCAATGAGGAGAATGTGTTTCTGGTGCCGAATAACGAAAGGAAAGGAGATTATTATGTGAATCCATGTTTATCCAATTGAAAAATGAACTTTAATTCTAACAATGGTTGAAAGAGATGTTTTCTTTTGAAACCAAAGACTCAATATCATTTATCCCAATGAGAAGAATGTTTTGATGATGGCTAATCACAAAAAGAAGAGAGAATATTATGTGAATCTATGTTTGTCCAAATCGACGAATGACCATTAATTTGAAAAATGGTAGAAAAAGATGCTTTTCTTATGAAACCAAAGCATTAATTCATTTATACCAATGAGAAGAATAAATTTATAGGCCTAATCATTAAAAGAAAGGAGATTATTATGTAAATCCGAGCCTATCCACTTGAAAAGCAACCTTTAAATTTAAAAATGGTAAAAAGAGATGTTTTTCTTATGAAACCAAAGCCTCAATATCATTGATCCCAATGAAGAGAATGCGTTTATGGTGGCTAATCATGAAAGGAAAGGAGATTATTTTCTGAATCCATGTTTATCTAATTGAAAAACAAACTTTAATTCTAAAAATAGTTGAAAGAGATGTTTTCTTTTGAGGCCAAAGCCTCAATATAATTTTTCTCGATGAGGAGAATGCGTTTATGAGGCCTAATCATGAAAAGAAAAGAGATTATTTTCTGAATTCGCATTTGTCGAAATTGACCAATGAATATTAACTCTAAAAACGGTGGGAAGAGATGTTTTTCTTATGAAACCAAAGCATCAATACCATTTATCCCAATGAGGAGAATGAATTTGTGGCACCTAATCATTAAAAGAAAAGAGATTATTATGTGAATCCATGTTTATCCAATTGAAAAACAAACTTTAATTCTAAAAATGGTTGAAAGAGACGTTTTCTTTTGAAGCCAAAGCCTCAATATCATTTATCCCAATTAGGAGAATGCATTTATGGTGCCTAATCATGAAAAAATGGAGATTATTTTATGAATCCGTGTTTGTCGAAATCGACCAACGAACAATAACTCTAAAAATGGTGGGAAGAGATGTTTTTCTTATGAAACCAAATGATCAAGACCATTTATCTCAATGAGGAGAATGAATATGTGGCACCCAATCATTAAAAGAAAGGAGATTATTTTGTTAGTCCGTGTTTATCCATTCAAAAAAAAACTTTAATTCTAAAAATGGTTGAAAGGGATGTTTTCATTTGAAGCCGAAGCCTCAATATCATTTATCCCAATGAGGAGAATGCGTTTATGGTGCCTAATCATGAAAAAAAAAGAGATTATTTTGTGAATCCGCGTTTGTCGAAATTGACCAATGAATATTAACTCTAAAAATGGTGGGAAGAGATGTTTTTCTTATGAAACCAAAGCATCAATACCATTTATCCCAATGAGGAGAATGAATTTGTGGCACCCAATCATTAAAAGAAAGGAGATTATTATGTGAATCCGAGTTTATCCAATTAAAAATGAAACTTTAATTTTAAAAATTTTAAAAAGAGTTGTTTGTCTTATGAAACCAAAGCCTCAATATCATTTATCCCAATGAGGAGAATTTGTTTTTGGTGCCGAATAACGAGAAAAAAGGAGATTACTATGTGAGTCTGTGTTTATCCAACTAAAAAACAAACTTTAATTCTAACAATGGCTGAGATGTTTTTCTTTTGAAACCAAAGACTCGATATCATTTATCCTAATGAGGAGAATGTTTTGATGGTGCCTAATCACGAAAAGTAGAGAGATTATTATGTGAATCTGTGTTTGTCCAAATCGACGAACGAACATTAATTCTAAGAATGGTAGAAAAAGATGCTTTTCTTTTGAAACCAAAGCATCAATTCATTTATACCAATGAGGAGAATGAATTTATGGTGCAAATCATTAAAAAAAAGGAGATTATTATGTAAATCCGAGTTTATCCAATTGAAAAAGAAACTTTAATTCTAGAAATGGTAAAAAGAGATGTTTTTCTTATGAAACCAAGGCCTCAATATCATTTATCCCAATGAGGAGATTGCGTTTATGGTGCCTAATCATGAAAGGAAAGGAGATTATTTTGTCAATCCGTGTTATCCAATTGAAAAACGAACTTTAAATCTAAAAATGGCAAAAAGAGATGTTTTTCTTATGAAACCAAAGCCTTAATATCATTTATCTTAATGAGGAGAATATGTTTCTGGTGCCGAATAATGAAAAAAAAGGACATTATTAAGTGAATCCGTGTTTATCCAATCGAAAAATGAACTTTATTTCAAGCAATGGTGGAAAGAGATGTTTTCTTTTGAAACCAAAGACTCAATATCACTTATCCCGATGAGGAAAATGTTTTGATGGTGCCTAATCACAAAAGGAAAGGAGATTATTATGTAAATCCGTGTTTGTCCAAATCGACGAACGAACATTAATTCTAAAAATCGTTGAAAAAGATGATTTTCTTATGAAACCAAAGTATCAATTCATTTATAACAATGAGGAGAATGAATTTGTGGTGCCCAATCATTAAAGAAAGGAGGTTATTATGTAAATAGGAGTTTATCCAATTGAAAAACAAACTTTAAATCAAAAAATGGTAAAAAGAGATGTTTTTCTTATGAAACGAAAGCCTTAATATCATTTATCCCAATGAGGAGAATACGCTTATGGTGCCTAATCATGAAAGGAAAGGAGATTATTTTATGAATCCATGTTTATCCAATTGAAAAACAAACTTTAACTCTAAAAATGGTTGAAAGAGATGTTTTCTTTTGAAGCCAAAGCCTCAATATCATTTATCCCGATGAGGAGAATGCATTTATGGTGCCTAATCATGAAAAGAAAAGAGATTATTTTGTGAATCCATGTTTGTCGAAATTGACCAATGAATATTAACTCTAATGGTGGGAAGATGTGTTTTTCTTATGAAATCAAAGCCTCAACATCATTTATCCCAGTGGGTAGAATGTGTTTGTGGCACCCAAGCATTAAAAGAAAGGAGATTATTATGTAAATCCAAGTTTATCCAACTTAAAAACAAACTTTAAATCCAAAAATGGTAAAAAGAGATGTTTTTCTTATAAAACCAAAGCCTCAATATTATTTATCCCGATGAGAAGAATACGTTTATGGCGCCTAATCATGAAAAGAAAAGAGTTATTTTGTGAATCAGTGTTCATCGAAATCGACAAAGAACATTAACTCTAAAAATGGTGGGAAGAGATGTTTTTCTTATGAAACCAAATCATCAATACCATTTTCACAATGAGGAGAATGAATATGTGGCACCCAATCAGTAAAAAGAAAGAGATTATTATATGAATCCGAGTTTATCCATTTGAAAAACAAACTTTAAATCTAAAAATGGCACAAAGAGATGTTTTTCTTATGAAACCAAAGCGTTAATATCTTTTATCTCGATGAGGAGAATGCGTTTATGGTGCCTAGTCATGAAAAGAAAAGTAATTATCGTGTGAATCCATGTTTTTTGAAATTGACCAATAAACATTAACTCTAAAAATCATGGGAAGAGATGTTTTTCTTATGAAACCAAATCATCAATATCAGTTATCCCATTGAGGTGAATGAAGTTGTGGCACCCAATCATCAAAAGAAAAGAGATTATTATGTGAATCCGAGTTTATCCAATTGAAAATCGAACTTTAATTCTAAAAATTTTAAATAGAGTTGTTTTTCTTATGAAACCAAAGCCTCAATATCATTTATCCCAATAACGAGAATGTGTTTCTGGTGTCGAATAATGAAAAGAAAAGAGATTATTATGTGAATCCATGTTTATCCAATTGAAAAGAGAACTTTAATTCTAACAATGGTTGAAAGAGATGTTTTCTTTTGAAACCAAAGCCTCAATATCTTTTATCCCAATGAGGGGAATGTTTTGATGGTAGTTAATCACGAAGGGAAAAAAGATTATTATGTGAATCTGTGTTTGTCCAAATCGACGAACGAAAATTAATTCTAAAAATGGTAGAAAAAGATGCTTCTCTTATGAAACCAAAACATCAATTCATTTATACGAATGAGGAGAATGAATTTATGGTGTGAAACATCAAAAGAAAGGAGATTATTACGTAAATCCGAGTTTATCGAATTGAAAAAGAAACTTTAATTCTAAAAATGGTAAAAAGAGATGTTTTTCTTATGAAACCAAGGCCTCAATATCATTTATCCCAATGAGGAGAATGCGTTTATGGTGCCTAATCATGAAAAGAAAGGAGATTATTTTATCAATCCATGTTTATCCAATTGAAAAACAAACTTTAATTCTAAAAATGGTTGAAAGGTATGTTTTCTTTTGAGGCCAAAGCCTCAATATCATTTATCCCGATGAGGAGAATGCATTTATGGTGCCTAATCATGAAAAGAAAAGAGATTATTTTGTGGATCCGTGCTTGTCCAAATTAACCAACGAATATTAACTCTGAAAATAATGGGAAGAGATGTTTTTCTCATGAAACCAAAGCATCAATACCATTTATCCCAATGAGGAGAATGTGTTTCTGGTGCCAAATAATGAAAAGAAACGAGATTATTTGTAAATCCGTGTTTATCCAATTGAAAAATGAACTTGAATTCTAACAATGGTTGAAAAAGATGTTTTCCTTGAAAGGCAAAGACTCAATATCATTTATCCCAATGAGGAGAATGTTTTGATGGTGCCTAATCAGAAAAAGAAGGGAGATTATTATGTGAATCCGTATTTGTCCAAATCGCAAACGAACATTACTTCTAAAAATGGTAGAAAAAGATGCTTTTCTTATGAAACCAAAGCATCAATTTATTTATACCATGAGGAGAATGAATTTGTGGTGCCCAACCATTAAAAGAAAGAAGATTATTATGTAAATCTGAGTTTATCCAATCGAAAAGCAAACTTTAAATCTAAAAATGGTAAAAAGAGATGTTTTTCTTATAAAACGAATGCCTCAATATCATTTATCCCAATGAGGAGAATGCATTTATAGTGCCTAATCAGGAAAAGAAAGGAGATTATTTTATGAATCCGTGTTTATCCAATTGAAAAATAAACTTTAATTCTAAACATGGTTGAAAGGGATGTTTTCTTTTGAAGCCAAAGCCCCAATATCATTTATCCCGATGAGGAGAATGCGTTTATGGTGCCTAATCATGAAAAGAAAAGAGATTATTTTGTGAATCCGTGCACGTCGAAATTGACCAACGTATATTAACTCTAAAAATGGTGGGAAAAGATGTTTTTCTTGTGAAACCAAAGCATCAATACCATTTATCCCAATGAGGAAAATGAATTTGTGGTGCCCAATCATTAAAAGAAAGGAGATTATTATGTGAATCCAAGTTTATCCAATTAAAAATCAAACTTTAATTCTAAAAATTTAAAAAGAGTTGTTTTTCATATGAAACCAAAGCCTCAATACCATTTATCCCAATAAGGAGAATGTGTTTCTGGTGCCGAATAACGAAAAGAAAGGAGATTATTACGTGAATTCGTGTTTATCCAATTGAAAAATAGACTTTAATTATACCAATGTTTGAAATAGATGTCTTCTTTGAAACCAAAGACTTAATATCATTTATCCCAATGAGTGGAATGTTTTGATAAAGCCTAATCATGAAAGGAAGGGAGATTATTATGTGAATCCGTATTTGTCCAAATCGACGAACGAACATTAATTCTAAAAATGGTAGAAAAAGATGTTTTTCTTATGAAACCAAAGCATCAATTCACTTATACGAATGAGAAGAATGAATTTGTGGGCCCAATCATTAAAAGAAATGGAGATTATTATGTAAATCCGAGTTTATCCAATTGAAAAACGAACTTTAAATCTAAAAATGGTAAAATGAGATGTTTTTCTTATGAAACAAAAGCCTCAATATCATTAATTCTAATAAGGAGAATGCGTTTATGGCACCTAATCATGAAAAGAGAGGAGATTATTTTGTGAATCCATGTTTATCCAATTGCAAAACGAATTTTAAATCCAAAAATGGTAAAAAAGAGATGTTTTCTTATGAAACCAAAGCCTCAATATCATTTATCCTAATGAGGAGAAGGTTTTTCTTGCGCCAAATAACGAAAAGAAAGAAGATTATTATGTGAATCTGTGTTTATCCAATTAAAAAATGAACTTTAAATCTAAATATGGTAAAAAGAGATGTTTTTCTTATGAAACCAAAGCCTCAATAACATTTATCCCAATGAGGAGAATGTGTTTCCGGTGTCGAATAATAAAAAAAAAGGAGATTATTTTATGAATCCGTGTTTATCCAGTTGAAAAATGAACTTTAATTCTAACAATGGTTGAAAGAGATGTTTTCCTTAAAAGCCAAAGACCCAGTATCATTTATCCCAATGAGGAGAATGTTTTGATGGTGCCTCATCACGAAAGGAAAGGAGATTATTATGTGAATCCTTGTTTGTCCAAATCGACGAACGAACATTACTTCTAAATATGGTAGAAAAAGATGTTTTTCTTATGAAACCAAAGCATTAATTCATTTGTACCAATGAGGAGAATGAATTTTTAGTGCCCAATCATTAAAAGAAATGAGATTATTATGTAAGTCCGAGTATATCCAATTGAAAAACAAACTTTAAATCTAAAAATGGTAAAAAAAGATGTTTTTCTTATGAAACAAAAGCCTCAATATCATTAATTCCAATGAGGAGAATGCGTTTATGGTGCCTAATCATGAAAGGAGAGGAGATTGTTTTGTGAATCCGTGTTTATCCAATTGAAAAACGAATTTTAAATCTAAAAATGGTTAAAAGAGATGATTTTCTTATGAAACCAAAGCCCCAATATCATTTATCCCAACGAGGAGAATGTTTTTCTTATGCCGAATAACGAAAAGAAAATAAGATTATTATGCGAATCCATGTTTATCCAATTGAAAAGCGAACTTTAAATCTAAATATGGTAAAAAGAGATGTTTTTCTTATGAAACCAAAGCCTCAATACCATTTATCCCGATGAGGAGAATGTGTTTTTAGTGCCAAATAACGAAAAGAAAGAAAATTACTTTGTGAATCCGTGTTTATCCAATTGAAAAATGAACTTTAATTCTAACAATGGTTGAAAGAGATGTTTTCCGTGGAAACCAAAGACTCAGTATCATTTATCCCAATGAGGAGAATGTTATGATGGTGCCTAATCACGAAATGAAGGGAGATTATTATGTGAATCCGTGTTTGTCCAAATCGACGAATGAACATTACTTCTAAAAATGGTAGAAAAAGATGTTTGCAAAGCATCAATTCATTTATAGTAACAAGGAGAATGAATTTGTAGTGCCCAATCATTAAAAGAAAGGAGATTATTACATAAATCTGAGTTTATCCAATTGAAAAATAAACTTTAAATCTAAAAATGGTAAAAGGAGCTATTTTTCTTATGAAACAAAAGCTTCAATATCATTAATTCCAATGAGGAGAATGCATTTATGGTGCCTAATCATGAAAAGAGAGGAGATTATTTTGTGAATCCGTGTTTATCCAATTAAAAAATGAACTCTAAATATGGTAAAAAGAGATGTTTTTCTTATGAAACCAAAGCCTTAATACCATTTATCCCAATGAGGAGAACGTGTTTCTGGTGTCGAATAACGAAAAGAAGGGAGATTATTTTGTGAATCCATGTTTATCCAATTGAAAAATGAACTTTAATTCTAACAATGGTTGAAAGAAATGTTTTCCTTGGAAACCAAAGACTCAATAGCATTAATCCCAATGAGGAGAATATTTTGATGGTGCCTAATCACGAAAGGAAGGGAGATTATTATGTGAATCCTTGTTTGTCCAAATCGATGAACGAACATTACTTCTAAAAAGGGTAGAAAAAGTTGTTTTTTTTATGAAACCAGAGCATCAATTCATTTATACCAATGAGGAAAATTAATTTGTATTACCCAATCATTAAAAGAAAGGAGATTATTATATAAATCAGAGTTTATCCAATTGAGAAACAAACTATAAATCTAAAAATGGTAAAAAGAGATGTTTTTCTCATGAAACAAAAGCCTCAATATCATTAATTCCAATGAGAAAAATGCGTTTATAGTGCCTAATCATAAAAAAAGAGGAGATTATTTTTTGAATCTGTGTTTATCCAATTGAAAACAAATTTTAAATCTAAAAATGGTAAAAAGAGATATTTTTCTTATGAAACCAAAGCCTCAATAACATTTATCCCAATGAGGAGAATGTTTTGATGGTGCCTAATCACGAAAGGAAAGGAGATTATTATGTGAATCCGTGTTTGTCCAAATCGACGAACGAACATTACTTCTAAAAATGGTAGAAAACGATGGTTTTCTTATGAAAGCAAAGCATCAATTCATTTATAGTAATGAGGAGAATGAATTTGTAGTGCCCAATCATTAAAAGAAAGGAGATTATTAGGTAAATCCGAGTTTATCCAATTGAAAAACAAACTTTAAATCTAAAAATGGTAAAAGGAGATGTTTTTCTTATGAAACAAAGGCCTCAATATCATTAATTCCAATGAGGAGAATGCGTTTATGGTGCCTAATCATGAAAAAAGAGGAGATTATTTTTTGAATCCGTGTTTATCTAATTGAAAAACGAATTTTAAATTCAAAAATGGTAAAAAAAGATGTTTTTCTTATGAAACCAAAGCCTCAATATCATTTACCCCAATGAGAAGAAGGTTTTTCTTATGCCGAATAACAAAAAGAAAAGAAGATTATTATGTGAATCCATGTTTATCCAATTGAAAAACGAACTTTAAATCTAAATATGGTAAAATGAGATGTTTTTCTTATGAAACCAAAGCCTCAACATCATTTATCCCAATGAGGAGAAGGTTTTTCTTACGCCGAATAACGAAAAGAAAAGTAGATTATTTTGTCAATTCGTGTTTATCCAATTGAAAAATGAACTTTAAATCTAAATATGGTAAAAAGAGATATTTTTCATTTAAAACCAAAGCCTCAATACCATTTATCCCAATGAGGGAAACGTTTTTCTGGTGCCGAATAACAAAAAGAAAAGAGATTATTTTGAGAATCCGTGTTTATCCAATTGAAAAATGAACTTTAATTCTAACAATGGTTGAAAGGGACGTTTTCCTTGGAAGCCAAAGACTCAATATAATTTATCCGAATGGGGAGAATGTTTTGATGGTGCCTAATCACGAAAGGAAGGGAGATTATTATGTGAATCCGTGTTTGTCCAAATCGACGAACGAGCATTACTTCTAAAAAGGGTAGAAAAAGATGTTTTTCTTATGAAACCAAACCATCAATTCATTTATACCAATGAGAAGAATGAATTTTTAGTGGCCAATCATTAAAAGAAAGGAGATTATTACGTAAATCCAAGTTTATCCAATTGAAAAACAAATTTTAAATCTAAAAATGGTAAAAAGAGATGTTTTTCTTATGAAACAAAAGCCTCAATATCATTAATTCCGATGAGGAGAATGCGTTTATGGTGCCTTATCATGAAAAGAGGGGAGATTATTTTTTGAATCTGTGTTTATCCAATTGAAAACAAATTTTAAATCTAAAAATGGTAAAAAGAGATATTTTTCTTATGAAACCAAAGCCTCAATATCATTTATCCCAATGAGGAGAATGTTTTGATGGTGCCTAATCATGAAAGGAAGAGAGATTATTATGTGAATCCTTGTTTGTCCAAATCGAGGAACGAACATTAATTCTAAAAATGGTAGAAAAAGATGCTTTTCTTATGAAACCAAAGTGTCAATTCATTTATACCAATGAGGAGAATGAATTTGTGGTGCCCAATCATTAAAAGAAAAGAGATTATTACGTAAATCTGAGTTTATCCAATTTAAAAACAAAGTTTAAATCTAAAAATGGTAAAAGGAGATGTTTTTCTTATGAAACAAATGCTTCAATATCATTAATTCCAATGAGGAGAATGCGTTTATGGTGCCTAATCATGAAAAGAGAGGAGATTATTTTGTGAATCCATGTTTATCTAATTGAAAAACAAATTTTAAATCCAAAAATGGTAAAAAGAGATGTTTTTCTTATGGAACCAAAGCCTCAATATCATTTATCTCAATGAGAAGAAGGTTTTTCTTGTGCCGAATAACGAAAAGAAAAAAAAGATTATTATGTGAATATGTGTTTATCCAACTGAAAAATGAACTTTAGATCTAAATATGGTAAAAAGAGACGCTTTTCTTATGAAACCAAAGCCTCAATACCATTTATCCCAATGAGGAGAATGTGTTTCTGGTGCCGAATAATGAAAAGAAGGGAGATTATTTTCTGAATCCATGTTTATCCAATTGAAAAATGAACTTTAATTCTAACAATGGTTGAAAGAGATGTTTTCCTTGGAAGCCAAAGACTCAATATCATTTATCCGAATGGGGAGAATGTTTTGACGGTGCCTAACCACGAAAGGAAGAGAGATTATTATGTGAATCCGTGTTTGTCCAAATCAACGAACGAACATTACTTCTAAAACTGGTAGAAAAAGATGTTTTTCTTATGAAACCAAAGCATCAATTCATTTATAACAATGAAGAGAATGAATTTGGAGTGCCCAATCAGTAAAAGAAAGGAGATTATTACGTAAATCCAAGTTTATGCAATTCAAAAACAAATTTTAAATCTAAAAATGGTAAAAAGAGATGCTTTTCTTATGAAACGAAAGCCTCAATATCATTTATCCCAATGAGGAAAATGCGTTTATGGTGCTTAATCATGAAAAGAAAGAAGATTATTTTGTCAATCCGTGTTTATCCAATTGAAAAATAAACTTTAATTCAAAAAAGGTTGAAAGGGATGTTTTCTTTTAAAGCCAAAGTCTCAATATCATTTACCTCGATGAGGAGAATGTGTTTATGGTGCCTAATCATGAAAAGAAAAGAGATTATTTTGTGAATCCGTGTATGTCAAAATTGGCCAATGAATATTAACTCTAAAAATGGTGGGAAGAGATATTTTTCTTATGAAACAAAATCATCAATACCATTTATCCTAATAAGGAGAATGAATTTTTGGCGCCCAATCATTAAAAGAAAGGAGATTATTATGTGAATCTAAGTTTATCCAATTAAAAATCGAATTTTAATTCTAAAAATTTTAAAAATAGTTGTTTTTCTTATAAAACCAAAGCCTTAATATCATTTATCCCAATGAAAAGAATGTGTTTCTAGTGTCGAATAACGAAAAGAAAGCAGATTATTCTATGAATTCGTGTTTCTCTAATTGAAAAATGAACTTTAATTCTAACAATGGTTGAAAGAGATGTTTTCTTTTGAAACCAAAGACTCG
>JAQSVH010230663.1:0-12890 GCA_029448705.1 Adansonia digitata
AACATTTATATTTTCATATAGAAAAAGATTGAGATTTAATTTAATTAATTTATATAATTATTAATAAAAAATAATATTTAATAAATTTAAAATTTAAATATTTTTAATTTTTTCGTATTCTCAAATTTTTAATTTTTTTATAAAAAAATGGTAACTTTAAGTAGGGCTGTACATAAGTCGGTTCAAATTGACTTAACCGATGAAATTTAGTTAATTTGGTTTGATTAAATTGGTTCAATGGTTATGTCGATTTTTTATGTCGGTTTATTTGGTTAATTCGGTCGGTTATTTATTAGTAATATTATTAACCGAATTAATTGAATTAACCTAACTTTTAATATTTAATATTTAATATTTAAAAATTATATATTTATATATATCAATAGCCTAATTAAACATATTTTTAAACCAAATATATAATCATTAGCCCAAGACCCAATACCAAACTAATCGATCAAATCGATCAAAATTTAATCGATTCGATTAATTTGATTATGGTTAAAAATATCGATTATTTGATTGATTTCTTTAGCTAAATCAATTAATTCGATTTAAAATTTTTTTTATTGACCGAATGTATAATTTTAACATTTAAGTAAATTTGTTCTTTATTTCAAAAATATATTTTTAAAATGGTTTGAATACTTATCCCAACAAGCTTACCTTTATTGAGTTGATAGTACAAATGCTAAATGGCGAGAGCCCTTAAATAATAATAATAATCATCACACTAACGTATGCTTTGAACTTCGAAGAGTTGAATTGAGCTCAAAGTCTCGAGTTGCGTGTCAGTTTGATTGTTCTTAATATCCCAATACGAGGATTAAAATAAAACAATGGTGATAATAGAAAAAGAAATAAATTAAGAAAAACAAAGTTTAGGGAAAAAAGAAGGAAAGAGTAAGACACAGCCACAAGACGCGGTCTCTTTTAAGGCTAGAGACTTGAATAATAAAGCTGACTTCATTGACGAAGAGACCCCAAAATGAATTACCAGTGTGGGAACACCTTTATCACCGTATGTCCACCGTTTGATTAATGGAAATTCCACCTGATTTTGATATTTTTGAGCCAGCACTGATGGAACACCTAACAAAATGGAAGCAAAAGCAAGTGGACCCCATTAGGACTATTTACTGTGCATAAAGACCTGAATATTAGATATTAAAATTTAAAAAAATAATTAAAATATAATATAATATAATATAAATATCACGTAAATATTAAATTTTTTAAAAATTTATATCATTAATAATTTAAAGTATATATAAATATAAAAATATTTAAAATAAATTTTAATTAAAACTCAACTATTATTCGGAAGACTAAAACAAGGTAAAGACAGACGTGAGAGAGGAGAGAGAAAACCTGCAGAAAAGAGAGAACTCAAAAAAATTTAAAAAAAAAATGAAGAGTCAATTTGTTTGAAATTCAGACGCTCCCGTTCTTCAATTCTACTTCACCAAATTCCACGAAATTTAAAACCCAATTTTAAAAACCTTGCCTTTCCAATACCCAGATCTCAAATTCCCTCATTTTAATTCATTTCCCCTGTTTCTTATTTAACCAGAGCACCATCTCCTATAAAATCAGTCTTCAAAAACGGAGCTTTTCCTTCATCTTTCGATTCCTATTGCTTCATTGTTAGTCTCACCCATCTTTGGTTCCTCTTTTCATCTTAAATTATATCTAATTTTTCCAAAATTTGAGGTAATTTATCTCATTTTCCCTTCCTCTGAAATCTCCTCCGCATTGTAGTTTTCCTAGCGCTTAATTCTCAGACCAAAATCCAAAGTTTTCCTCTGTTTTTTCTATCTAGGATTCTTCAAATTTTGACAGAAATTCGAATCATGGGAATCCAAAAAGACATAGTCAAGTTCAACGTAGGAGGCAGAATCTTTCAAACGACAGCTACAACACTTGCAAACGCAGGCAGGGATTCGTTTTTTGGTGCATTGTTTGACGACAACTGGGGCTTACAACAAAACCCAAACAACAGCCAAGAATTCTTCATCGATCGAAACCCCGACTGTTTTGCTGTCCTCCTTGATCTCCTCCGAACAGGCGATCTCTCAATTCCTTCCAATGTTCCCGAAAGGCTTCTTTACAGAGAAGCCATGTTTTATGGCTTAATTGACCATGTCCGCTCGGCTAAGTGGGGTCAATTTGATGGTAACAGGTTAAAGCTATCTAAGTCAGTAACAGGGCGAGCCCCAGGGGATGGAACCGCCATCCGAGCTGGTCCAGATGGCGGCTGCTGTGTAGCTCATGGTAGCATGGTTCATGTTTTTGATTGGATGCTAGAAGAGCACCGGCCAATCAATCTTGATTACCAGAGAGTCAACGACATTGGTTGGGTCAACGCTGAGCATGTCTTGATAAGTGCTTGTGAAAGGCTAGGGACAGGAGATGGTGGGATGGGGTTGTTCAGTTCATCAACTGGAGATTTGAGATACAAGTTTAACGTTGTCCATGATAATCAAGTCAAAAGTTACACCGCAGGGGCTCTGAGTTTCAGTCCAGATTACAAGATTTTTGCAAGTTGCAAAGGGAGGAGCAATGAGTATGGGATTGGTGTTTGGGACCAAGTTACAGGTAAACAAATGGATTTCTTTTATGAAAGTCCAGGCTGGTCTTTTGGTGATGCTGATAAACTCCAATGGTTGAATGGGAGCAATTGTTTATTAGTTGCTACTTTATTTCCCAGAAAAGATAGCTGTTACATCAGTTTACTTGATTTCAGAGAGAAAAGAATGGTTTGGTCTTGGTCTGACATTGGTGCTCCTTTAACTGTTGATGAGAAGAGAGTGAGAGACGCCATTGCAATGGAGGAAAGCAATTCTATTTGTGTAGTGAATGAGTATGATGATTTGGGGTTCATAGATTTAAGGATCAATGGAGGAAGTGTGAGATGGAGTTCAAGAAGTAGGTTAATGAAAGGGAAGATGCCTGATGAGCCTTGCTATCCCAAATTGGCATTGCACAACGGGCAGTTGTTTTCATCGATGAATGATTGCATCTCTGTGTTCTGTGGTCCTGACCGGGTGTTAACATCTAGGCTTCGAAGAAGTTATGGAGGTTCGATTTGCGATTTTTCTATAGGGGGTGATCGACTCTTTGCACTTCATAGCGAGGAAAATGTTTTTGATATGTGGGAAACTCCACCACCGCCGGTTATATAATTCAGCTCATGCTTTCAACTTTCATCAATGTAGCACTCTTTTTCCCTCTTTTTTTTTCTTCGTTTTTGATTTAGTTCGTAGAACATAGAGGATGAACTTACAATTAAAAAAACCAAGATCATAGGCTTAGGCAAAAGATTACAGGGGTGATGTTTGAAGTCTCTGTTGTACATAGTTTGCTTGCTATATTTCAAAGAAATGAAATTGATTGCTAAACCACCAATTAGCAGAAAATATAGAAAGCTAGAGTTCTGAGATTGTAAACGGAGGAATGAAATTGATTGCTCAACAATCATACATTATAATTTTCACTTCCTTCTTGAGTTGCATATGCAATACTCTTCAGCAAAATAATCTAATTGTGTAAATTGTTTTTTTTTTCAACTGACGTTTCAAAGGTAAGATCACTAAGATTTTGTCCCTTTCTTTTTTTCCTCTTTAGAACAGACCACTTAATCTTTTCCACTTTTGACCTAGTCTTCATCAAAGTTCCACGGCATTTTTTAATGAATTTCACAGGTCCAACGTTTGTGTTTGTGTTTATATATATACATATATATATATATAGACGCTTATTACATGTGAGCAGTTGTAGCTGCTTTACTATATCTCAAGGGTATAAACATTTGACAGCGGCTATATCAATCAGATTTTACATTTTTATTCGACACATATTTAAATATGAATATGAATTATAATTTTTTAAATATATAAAAATATTTTAAAATTTTAACATATCAATGTTAGGCATGTACTTACTTGGATACTCCAAATCTGAATAACAGAGAATTTTGGAGTGGTTATTTGCATAAAGTTGGGTAAGTGGCCAAGAACTTTAGTTGCAGTTGTGTTTTCGATTCAATGCAACCTTAAATCTACTTTGAATCTCAAGGGGGCTTTTTCCACAGACATCAAATCAACTAGTTATAACTCCCCAGTGCCACCAAAACAAATTCGGCCTCTTGCCTTCTACCAGTCTTTGGTCATTCATTAACCTGGTCCATCCACCATTTGTCCACGAGTTCCAGACTCTGCAGTTTGGGCTTAGTCCTGTAAATGCTGATTCAACTGGATCTCCACCATTGATAAATGTTATTCTCCTAAATTGGGAATAGATCCCAACTCAACTAGCCCCAAAGAGGGGGGAATATAATATCTCTTCTCTCACATAAATAAATAAAAAAATGGTAACTAAGATTAGGTTTGCAATCAGTTAAAATTGAAAGCTCAGATGCCAGGAACATACATATTTATATAAGTAGATACTCTGGTCATCAACCAAAGTCATCCTCATCATTAAAGTTTTTTAAGTGCTACACTAATTTTTAGGCAAAGTACTGACAGATTTGGTTAATCTAAGCGATAGAGAGAGAGAGAGAGAGAGAGAGAGAGAGAGAGAGAGAGCGGACAAGTTACAAAATTCATTTTACAGCGAAATACTGCTAGTCTTTCTGGTCCCAAATTGACTAACTTTATGCATCCCATTAATCCTGTCTTATAGAGATGATCAATGGCCTTCCGATTGCCATAAAAGCAAAAAACAAAAGCCAAACTGGTGTGCACCTTTTTGACTTCGTTTTATATGAACGTGTTCACATCAAAGTGCTAGATTAACCTCTGCAGCAAACATGTATATGTCAATCGGATGGAGGTTTACTAACAAAAAAGAAGAATAATTCAGAAGAAATTAAGAACCAGCATAATTACAATGTATGAAAGAGCCAAAAAAAAGTGGAACTTACAACGTAGAAATTTCTACTGTTTACCCTATTTTGCTCCGACTCTTTAGTTTTTTTAGAATATTCGTGTTAGACACATATTTATATCTAACATTCACACTTGAATCCGAGTGACATAGGTTTACAATTCAAGTACAAGGGTAACCTGGTTGATGAAAAAGGAGCTAATCATCTAAAAGGGGCAGGGAAGTCCTCTCCATTAAAGAAATCTGGCACATTGCAGTAGCTAAACTGTTGCATCTCCTGTATTGTAATTTGAAAGTGTACCTGTGTATAACCAGTGATATATCAAATGACAGATTGAGAAGCAACATTCTGCACTTAATCATTGAAAGAATGACAGAATTTTCAGATCAGATATTAGGGCACACTCTTGTGGAAATTTATTCTACACAGGCTATATGTTTATTCATGTGCAACATAAGAGAAAAAAAAAATGTAATGTTCTGCAGAAGAAAAGGGGTTTCAAGATGCTGACACCATTGCAAAGCCAAATTTCCAGCAATGACAGTGATCCATACTTGGGATGAGTGTCGAATAAGAGCATCTGTTCGATTTGGATATATTTAATTTTTTTTTAAGTTTTTTTTTTTTACATTTGAAGGATCATCTAAGTATAATTTGAACACGTGTGAGATGTAAATATTTTCAAAAAATAAGAGCCCGATTAACACACACACACACACACATATATATATATATATAGAGGTTTGCAAGATGCCTGTCAGCTTAAATCGCCATGGCTCCTATGGGTATATTAGAGGTAGAAAGGCCAGAGTTCCCACAATATCTTCCAAAAATTTTTTTTCGTATATGATTTATCAGCTTATGGCCTATAACAAAGAAACTAATTAAAGAAATGGGAATGGAAAAAGGGGAAAAAAATGTTGGCATAGACGTATATTGAATTTGCTTTCATAATAACTAAATTGGTAACATTAAAAACATAACAAGAAGATACTGTCATAAAGAAACTTAGCCCAGTAAGTAGATACCATAGGGCTTTTGAATTCATGAAGATCCCCAATGCATTAGGAAGTGAAAGATATTAAAACTGAACGCTCATGCTTCCACATCAATCATCAATCTCAAACACCTTAGATTGGGGGAGGGGGGGAACAGGAGAAATGAATAAAGAGATTATATTAGTTAAATACTAGCATTTAAATATTCAAGTTCGTAACTTCACTTCTGATCAAATCCTAAATTATTTTATGATATTTAAACACTGACATCTGTTTACGAGCACAAATCTCCAAAGCAAGTAGGACTAAATGTATAATTGTTTAATAAAATTAGATCATTACACAATCTTGCTCATACAGACAAAAATTCACCCAGAAGCAGATCCAAAATGGCAAAACATTATACTTTGGACCAAAGTCAGAGACAATGATCTGAACAAGGTGGATGCATGATATCAGGCAACCATAAAAAATTTACCTTTTCTTTAGAAGGGTGCTTGTAACATCCTTTGATGTAACATTATCAGGAACTGGTTCTTCAATTTGCCTGAAGCCATATATTTTTCTGCTAACTGTTTTCTGTACTCAGCAGCACTGTCTGCTGAAACACGGTGTTGCTGGAACTGCCACAGCTTTGATGGGAAACATTTTTATGATTAATACCTTTGATGTAAGCGTTGCAGAGTAACGATAAAATCTCGATATATAGGATGATTCGAGGGAGATGTGTTGAAACCCTACCATCACTGATGTAATACCGGTAAATGAAAGGAAATTATATGGAATGATAGCATTTAAGATTCATAATACACTAAATGCTAATCATACATGTGGGAAGGCAAACAACACTGAGGCCTATACAAGATCTGCTTAAACTGAAAGGACAGGCATTGACTATGAAACCATTGTGCTTAATGACACTTAACCGAGGTAGCTTGTGCCATATATTTTTTTGTTGGCAAGATACTTCACATGGGATATAATGAATTTTTTGTTTTTTTTTTGAAAAAAAGAACACTAGCCACTCCCACTTCACATGGGATATATATATATATATATGTATGTATATGTTGGTTGAAAAATTTGTTTATTTGGTATAATTTATTGATTTCTTATATCGTATTTATAATTTATATAAAAGAAAGACAAGACTTGTATTGCATGTAAATACGGTTTTAGGACCCGCATTTCAACCTACAAAATCAACAATTGCCATTCCCGACACTTCTTGCAATCCCAATATATCAGAATATTATGAAACGTTTGGAAGAAAGATTTGATGAAATTTGAGTCCTTTTTCTCATGAATCAACTTTCCATGTTTCTTAAAAAAAAAAAAAAAAACCCAAAATTTCAAACTCCAAAATGGAAATGGTATGATAAATTAATTTTCTACTACCAAGCAGATACTGATAGTTGAAGATTGTGGATCAACTGCCACCAATTTCAATATCAATCGAATCGGCCAATGCTTTGGTACTCCAATTCTTAGATTGTCTAGGAGTCACGTGCCTTCAACGGAACAGTAATAGGTTGGTGCATCCCAACACTGCTTAAAGCTAGCTGCTTAAATTATTACTATTCCTAGACAATGCCAAGATCTACAAATGCAAATCCCAAACCATGAAAACTTGACTCTACATAGTTGCTACTTCCATTATTATTATTATTATTATTTTGTAGATTTGGATCTCACTGTTACTGGCAAATTGCATTTTTAACCTAACCAATGAAGCTTTGACTTCAATGATCCCCGTAGATTTGTAAAATCTCATAGTTATTTATAAGCTTGCATTGATTGAATTGATGATGTCCTAAAACTAGGGTTAAGTTTTTTTTTTTTTTTTCATCAATGACATTTTAAGCTCGAATTAGCCTAAGTTATAAGTTGATAGAGTTTCTTCGAGCCTTGTTTTTCTTCACAGAGTTGCATTTACGTGATTAACCCAATTTGTTTTTTTCAGAAAAATTTTCATTTCAAGATTAATCATTAATGGATTTCCATAGCTGATGATAAATGGGGAATTCTCTTCTCTTTTGAACCAATTTCAACTTGGATTACTCTCGCATAAAACCGAAAAAAAAAAAATGGGTTCCCCTTTATTAATTCACCAGTCAAGCATTTCTTTTGGAGACGTGCCACCAACAACAATAGTCCACCTAATTCTAGTGAACACCAAACCGAAACATGGGTCTCACTCTCAGCTCAATGACTGACAGTGACAGTATTCACCGACCGAAACATAAGATTTTCTCTTTGCTTACACGGACGTAAAAAACGCTACTCGTATCATCACTTCGTAGACCAAAAAGGCGCAAAATTTTCTTTGCAACTCACTCTCTGAGATTCTTTAACAACAACCGTCACGTCTGTATCTCAGACTTTTCACGAGTTGCCAGCCCCAACATTAAATAAAGGAAAGAAACAAAGAACAAAAGAGGGGGGAAAAAAAAAAGAAGGTAAAGAAACACAATCTCTCTTTGCGACTCACTCTCCCTATCTCAATAGCCTTGCGAAGAGGAAGATACTGTTCCATCCCACCAACCTCCATTTCTTCAAACTTAAAGCGTCATTTATTCAATAATTGACATCCATGTTGCAGTAGTGCCCAATTACCGTAAAGGAAGGGTAAAATAAGGCAAGATAAATAGGGGATTCGAAAGAGATGGATTTGAGTAGTAGAAGAGCAGGAGCTAAGGGCGGTGTTGTTGCAGGGTCAGTGTGGGAAACTAGAATGAAGAGTGATGAAGTCAAGGGTGGAATTAAGGTTTTCAATGGAGAAGGAAATGGCGATATTACTGAAGAAAACGTTAATGGTAGTGATAGAAGATTGAGCTTCAAGAAAGGCCAAACTGTTGGCGGTGTGGCTGTTAGTGGCAAGAGAAAGACCTGGAAAAGTGAAAGCTTTGAAGGGTTTGAGAAGAACCCAATTCAGATTGCCGAAGGCAAAACCGATGAACAGTGCAAGGAGACTGTTGATCGAATTAAGAAGAGCCCAATTCGGATGGTTAAAGGAAGATCTTTGGAGCATTGCAAAGACTTGAGCTTGTCTGTTGATGGAATTAAGAAGAATCCAGTTCAGGTCAAGAAAGGAAGATCTGAAGGAATTAGGGAGCTTAGTAAGTCTGTTGATGGGATTGAGAGAAGCCCAATTCATATGAAGAAGCCAAGATCTGAATTTCCTAAAAGGTCTGCTAAGCTAACTAAAGATGTTACCGAATCTGGTGAGAGAATAGAGGGGAATACAGTTCAATTAAGGAAGGCAAATTCAGATTTTGTCAAGGCCTCAGATCAGTCTGGTAATGGAAACAGAAATAAAGGGAATAAAGTTTTGGTTTCGGATGATGAAAAGAAAGGAAATAATAATGTTCCCATTGAAGAAAATGAGAAGAATGGATCCGAGTCTGAGGAGAACTCTAAAGAGTTTGGTATTTGCAAAGAAATGGTCATTTCAAGCAGTTCAAGCAATGGAGATAAAGTCAGATCATCTCCTGATGAAGTACTAGTTGACGATGGTGATGGTGTTGAAGATGATGAAGAATTTTCTGATGAAGAAGAAGATGATGCAGAGGAGGAAGGGGAGGAATTTCTGGAGGTTGAGAATGAAAAGAAGAGTTTTGACATCAAGCAGCTGAATATACCACAGGAAAGGCCTAACAAAGTTGCTAATGAAGTGAAGAAATTACCAGAAGAAAAGCCAAACAAATCTGTTAATGAAGTGAAGAAGTTGCAAGAAGATAAGCCTAGCAAAGTTGTTAATGAAGTGAAGAAAATCAGCCAATTGCATGATAAAAGTGCACCATTTTCAACTGTGAATAAGCAGCCTCCACCACTCGTAAAGTGTGCTACTTCAGTTTACACAACTCCTACAAAACCTATAAAATCTGCTCCTTGTAAGTATTTGTTTCAATTTGATGCTCTACTGAGATTAAGACAGTTTACCTCTGAATGTTGCTAACCTCAATTCTTCAGTTTCAGCCTCAGATGATTATCATTATCAGTGTTTCCCACAAACTCAGAACAAATTGCAGATTTTAGGTGGGAAGTTTTATTCCAATTCCTTGGAAAAGATCAACGAGTTTCTCATTTTCAACTCGTTTAATCCTTCTTTTTGATTGTCTTTGTTAATCTTTCAGTTGATTTGGTAATGTGGAAAGACGTATCAAAATCAGCATTGGTCTTTGGGACGGGAACATTCATCATTATCTCATCTTCTTTCACTCAAGAACTCAACATCAGGTCTCTAAATTGTCACTGGAACACTGGTTTCGATTTTGGATTTTTACCCCCTTTTTTTTTTCAAAGCAGAATCTATTACTGAAACTATGTTTGATCAACGTTTCAACAGCTGCATCTCTGCAATTTCCTATCTTTGTCTTGTTTACCTTGCTGCCATATTCCTTTACAAATCAATCATCTGCAGGTAAAGCCCTGCATCAGATGCCATTAATTATCAAATGCATCTCCTGTTTTGATCATATAACATTTGCAGGGGAGTTGTGGATATGGATGAATCAAACTATGTGCTTGGTGAAGAAGAAGCATTTTGGTTACTTAAATTGGTTCTTCCTTACTTGAATGAGTTCCTATTAAAGCTCAGGGCACTTTTTTCTGGTGATCCTGCTACTACAATGAAGGTAAAATTTTCCATTTTTTTTTCAACCATTTGTAATATCAATTTTCATTTTAACACTAAAGAAGATTGAAAAAGAGAAGTTGATCAATTGGGACAATTTGCAGTTGGCAGTGCTGCTGTTTATTTTGGCCAAGAATGGCAGCTCCATAACTCTCTGGAAAATGACTAAAGTGGGTAAGTTTTGTAGTTTTCTTTTGGTTAAAATTATAAAATTTACCTTCCAATTTAAAAAAAAAATAAGCGTCTTTTTAAAAGACAATTCTGTCAGTATGGGTTGTCTGCTTTTTATCCAGAGGACAGAGTTGGCTTTTCAATGCAATAGAAGTCTCATCCTCTTTACCACTCTGAGGATGAAGTAATGTAATGACATTGACAACTACAGAGAGCACAACTGTTAAATTCTTACAGTAAAATGATACCTTAATGCCTTTTTTTTTTTTTTTATAGCTTTTAACTGACGCTTCCCTCAGGTTTTTTTGGCGTTTTCACTGTCCCAAAAGTCTGCTCTTCGTATTCCCACCAATTAACTGCTTGCGGTAAAAATCCCATCTCTCCACAATAATTTGTTTCGTCACTATTTATTCATTCATTTCATTCAGCATTATAACGTTAACAAAATATTAATTTGGATGCCCCCACTTTGGCCCCACATTCTGACCTTTTCTTTTGATCCTGTTCGTCCGATTAATTTAACGACTGTTTTTGATTATTTGATTGATTTGATGATGCCTCGTTGAAAGTAGATCTCATGGGTCCTACTCATCATTTCATCCTCATTATCGGATTCTAATTTGACTCAAACATCCCCTTTTCATAAAGTTTGACAAACAGGCTACTATTTTTTGGTTTATTTTATTTATTTAAATCTACGTGAATTATGAAGGGAAATTTTGGATTCGACGCTTTCGAGATGCATGGGAGTCGTGCACACACAAAAAAGCCATGGCAGTGGCCATCTTCACCCTGGTCTGGAACCTATGCTCGATTGTTGCTCGAATTTGGGCAGGTAATTAAGAAAAAAAAAAACTTTACTCATTTTTTTCAACAACATTTGCTAGAAAAACTGGTTTCAATTCATGGGTTTTCTTTTTCTTCTTTTTGTTCTTCTTCTTCTTAATGTTGCAAAATTGTGTAGTGTTCATGCTTTTCGTGGCCATCCGATATTATCAGCAAAAACTGGTGACAGATGATTGGGTTGAGGATGAAGCTGGGCCTAGTAATGGAGAAACATGGCAAGGGCCGATGGAAAGACAAAAACACGAGCTTGGGCCATCTAGAATAGAAGCAGCTAAAGGATCCAAGGATTGAGCTTTGACCCATGCTTACATTAGGTGTCACTTGATATGTTTTTCCATTTTTTTTTAAAGAATACAGTTTTACAGTAGATATTGGGGTTGTAAGTATGCATGTTTGGTTTCTGTAACTTTACTAACAAACAAGTTCAATAGGCCAGCATGAAAATAAACAATTAACATTCAATGTTGATTATAATGTGAAACGAAAATGGAGCTTAGCATATTGGTTCTACTGTCAAAATAATTTTTGGATTTCAAAAATAAGATTAATATTTAATAAGATGGTACATGCCCTTTAAGGTATATATTTTTATATATAAATGAAACATGTATCAGTCTTTTAATTTCGTTTACGAAATTAAAAAACTTTATTACTCGTGCATTAAGGATAAACTCTTTATTATTCAAAATATTAGCGTAATGAATTTTCTCCTCAACAAAGCTATAAAAATTTTAATTTTAATTTGCTAGCAAATAAGCATGCTTAATTCTCCAACTTTATGATGCATCCCCCTTTTTATTTAATTTTTTTAATACCATCCCCATTTGTAGCTTCTCCTACCGTGGAAGTTCCTGTATTATATTCTCTACTTAACTTGTAGCAATTCCATTTAAACTGAAACCCTTCTGAAGAACATGGTGATACCAGTGATATACAGTCTAAAACAAGATGACGATGGAGCTAATCCTCCTGTGGGTTGGAATAGTAAGGTTAAGCTAAGTTCGGTGTAAAAGTACAACAATGCTAGAAACCTTGTTCATTAGGCAATCGTCATCTATTTTTATTGTTAATCAACCTCGTTGACAGCATGAAAAAAAAAATTCAATGAACTCTATGAAACAGCTTCAAAGTCTTCATATCAACCATGTATGACCGGTTATGAACTGAATTCACATTTTTCATTTCTAATAATTCAGTTCCTATTAACCAAATAGATAATTTATATTACATTGAATTGCAATAAAAACTTTTGGAAACTAACAAGATAGTCCTTGAAACCCAGACCCACTTATCCCAGGTTCTATAATGGGCTGAAGTTGAGATAAGCCAACTGCTAAGTGCCAAACCAAAT
>JAQSVH010230714.1:0-12886 GCA_029448705.1 Adansonia digitata
TTACAAAATTCAAAAATCTTGATTTTCTTGTTTTTGAAAGGATATCTTATTATCAAAATAAATCATGAAACCCCTCTCATGTACTGGGAGACATTCTACAAACTACTTTAACTCGAAGATATTGCCTTAATTTTTAAAAATTCTGATTTTATAAAAAACAATAAAATTTTTCTTAAGACTTGGTTTCAACTACACATACGAAACTAGACTCAAAAGACTTGAATACAGTCAATGAGACCAAACTATTCGTTAAAATACCTTCAACATGAAAACATCCAAGTAACTCTAAAGGATTGGCTTTATTGCAAAATTACTAAAATATCCTTGGGTTATACTTTCGACGTAAAAGTATTCCCATAACTTTAAAGTACTCAAAAATGATCGTGAAAGACAAACCTATCCCTAATGCGCAACTTTGCCATGAAAGAATCCCATTGGCTACATAGGACTTAGTTCTAATATGAATTACTAAAATATCTCTAAAGTGTACCTTTGACATGAAAGTATCTCGGTACCTTAAAGAATTCAATAACTTCAAAAAAAAATAAACTTATCCCTTTTATGCACTTTCGACATAGAAGTATCTCGATGATCATAAGTGACTGAATTTTAGGATAAATTACTAAGATACCCCTAGAGTGTACCTTCAACATATAAGTACTTGATACCTTTAAGGATCGATAACTTCCCTATTATGCAACTTCGACATAAAAATATCCTAAAAATCATAAAAAACTTAGTTCTAAGATAAATTACTATAATATCCCTTAGGGATACCTTCAAAATATAAGTATCCATTACCTTAAAGGACTAGATAATGATATGACCAAAAATGGAAAATTATTATTAGGTCTCTAAGTTTCTTAAATTTGTATTCTAGCCTAAAAATACTAAAATGCTAGAAATGTCTCTAAAATGACAAAATACCCTACATAGGTAATTTTATTTAAGAAATGACTATTTTAACCCTAAATGCAAGGTTTTACTAAATGGTCCCTAAACTTTTATAACTTTACAAAATGGTCCCTACATGATATAAAATACAAAATTAAATATTGAACATATGAAAATCATCATAAAAAAATCCGAAAAGTCACCAAAAGCATTCAGCCAAACACCCTTGGCCTTGGAACAATTTTTTCACTTTCTGCAAATAAGTCCTTAAACTTTCAAAAATTATGAAAAGGTCCTTAAAAGGTTAAAAATGCATGATATGCATCCAAACATATTAAAATGCAGGAAAAAAAACTCTTAAAGGTCCACAAGTGATTCAGCCAAGCATGGATAGGCCTGAAAATTTTTTCATTTTTTCAATTTAGTCTTTAAGGTTTTCATAATTACACAATAGACTAAAAAAATTATCAAATACTTCATTAATTAGGCACATATATGGTTCAGCCAACATGGGAACTACCTTTCCAATGCCTTGAAATTTTTCATGAAATTATTTTTAGGTATTTCAAAAATTACAAAAAAGTCCAAAACGGCATAAAATCAAGCATAAAAATTTATTCCAAGCATACCACCAAATTTGACCAACTTTCATAGCAAGCAAAAACAAATTTTTTCTACATATAATTTAACAAATATCAACAGAAATACATGTCCTAAATTTATCAAGCTTAAATATGTATGAAATTATGTAAAATAATGAATATGTCAACATATTTCACCATAAATCAACATGAAAACACCAAGGAAAATGGCACAAAATTATATACATAGTATCACAACATTATTCGCACAATAATTACATATTTTATAATGAAAATCAAACTGTTATTAGCAAAAATCAAATTAAACAACAAAATCAAGAAATTTCGATCTAGCTTTAATACTTGGCCTTTTAACATGGATCAAAATCCATGAGCTCAAGTAGTAACAAAGCTCACTAAAAGGATAAAACAAGCCTAAAATGAAGAAAAATCACAAGTTTTTCAATAAATTACCTTGAAAACTCAAGAAAATTATATGATTTTTTGGTGCTTTTATGCTATGGAATCATTCCTTTCTATATGAAACCTTTTTCCCTTAATTTATAAAAAAGGAGGATTAGCCAAGGGCTGAAGAAAATCCCTTGGTCGTCAGTTTCCTTTTCTTTTTTTATTATTTTGTTTTTACCTTTTCAGATTTTGATAAGATTAAATAAAAGTTTTCGTCATTTTGCATGATTTATCATGCATGACATCATCATCTAGAACCATGAAGATGAGGTAAGATTAAAAAAAATCTAATTTGGATAAAAACATATTATATGGACTAAATTATAATAAATTAAAAATTATGTATTTAAAAAGTAAAATTTCAGATAACAAATTTAATTAAAAATTTAATCAAAATAATCTTATTGGACTTAGTAGAAAACAAATGAGCTTATTGGACCTGTTAAAAAATTAATAGACTTATTGGGTCCATTAGAAAAACTGACAAGTTTTAAGCTTATGAAATGAAAAAAATAAATTTTGGCCCATTAAAAAAATAAAATTAAAATCTTGAGAAATTTCATGCACAAGGAAGAGGCAATCAAGAAAATCAAACTCGTAAATATTTTATGAGAAAAATCTTCATAGAAGAAAATTGATATTTAATAAAAATGAATTGGAGTTTCAAAATGCAATATTTAAGTTATTTTATTTAAATATGTAAAAATATTTAAAATTCTAAACTCTAAAAATTTTATAAGAAAATTTTATGGATAAAAATTTTGTATTTTTGAACCAAAAAAATTCTTAGAAAACATTTAAATTAAAAAATGTATTGAATTTAACACATTATTCAAAATATTAATATATAAAATAATAAAGATAAAAATTTGAAATCTGAAACTAATTTTTAATGAAAAGTTTTCATGAGCAAAATACTCATGGTACTATGAAAAATCTAAAATTAAATACTAAAATTGACAATTAGGCACCTTGTGATATAAAATGCCAATATGCATTTTTCTTGAATATTTTTTATTTTTCATGATGAATATCGGCATAAATATTACACGAGTATCGGTAAAAATATATGATGGGTGACTTGCCAATCTTTATAAAAATCTCAAAAATTTCTAAATAGAAAATTTAACTACAGTATTATCTGCAAAAATGAATTTTAAAATTTTAAAAGAATAAAATTAGAAACCATTTTTTATGCTAATAATACACAGGCATCAATAAAAAATACAACAGTCAACTTGCCAATTTTGTGAAAAATCTTGAAAAATCCATAACAATGGGAAATTTGATTGTAACATCAGATGCAAAAGTAAATTTTAGGATTTAAAAAAAATTTACCTTGATATTTGTCTTATTATCCAAGATTTAATTCTCTATGATCCCTGAAATGATGATTTTTATATCAGATGCATATGCGTTTATTTAGGCATGACTAAAAAAGTTTTAAAAATGCTCATTTTGCTTGAAGGAGATTGATTCTATTATGGCGGTTATTTAACTCTTAATCCTAGATATTTAGAGCTAATGAAAAAAGAGTTTGGACAAAATTAAGTGTCCATAAATAGGATAAAAGTCTCATCTCCATGAAATCTTGTATTTAAACCTATCTTAAAGGCATTGTATTGACGATAATTTTATATGTGAAGTGAAATTAAATATGAAATGGACATGCAAACAAGGGATTATGGCTTCCTCTCCTTGATGTATCTTGTTTAGGATGTCATCATAGGAAGAAATCATTGGCCTTTCAACTCTTACATAATCAAGATATGATGCAAAAAGAAAAGAAAGGAAATCACATTTCGAAGAAAATTCTCATTTTCTCTTAAAGTAAATAGATTTTTCTAGAAATCTTTTAGAAATTTTCAATGTCTAGAATCTAAAAATTTTCAATTCTAGTGTGTTTTACTGCCCCCTTTTTATAGCCCAATCATTAATTTTCATGTAAGCATTTAGATCATTTGATCCAAAGGCAATTGTTTTTCCAACAAATGCTTTCTTTTTCCCTTTATTTCAACTTCTAATTTTAAATACCGTTCGATTCATCAAAACAAATGGACCAGATTAAAGCATAATAATGAGGTGTAATGTGCATATTACCATCTTTTCTTTTCATTAAAAACACTCACTTACCTTTTTTTTTTTTTTCCTTTTTCTTTGTTGGGTTTCAATTTTTAATTTTCAAAACCACTTAATTAAATCTTCTCCAAAGAAGTATCAAAGTTCCAAATTAGCGATTTTAAAAGCATTTCTCAATTCTGAAAAAATCCAAAAAAAAAAAAAATTTTCTTATGCCAGAAATTAATGAAATATTGTGTTGAAATTATTGTTAATCATGCTCAGAAAAATTTGATGTCTATAGCGAATTAAACTTACAATATAATTGGTAAAATTAAAAAATAAAATCATGATTATCATTAAAAAATAACTTTAAGGAGAATTTATACTATAAAAAATGTTAATATATACAGTGTTTCATAATGTCAAGCGGAACACTATTTATAATAGTTATGATATTAAGTAATGTAAAATTTATTGGACAAAAACCCTTAGGAATGATAAATATCATAAATTACTTAGATAATGATGACAATAAACAGCACAAAATTTGTTAAAGTGAAACCTCTAAATTTTAAATTAAAACATAAATTCAATTATTATTTTAATGAATTCATATATTCATATGTCTAAACTCGAACTCAACCAACAAATAATAAAAATAACTACAATAAATAGTATTAAAAATCTAAAATAAAACATAACGTTTAACCAATTTTAAATGGAAAAGACTGTCCACAAAATTTATTAGCACAATTTATACCTCATTTGGATGTTATCGTGCTATGCATCCAAGGCCAAAAATGGGGTGAGGGTGGGGAGCCCCTCTGATTGCACCTCATTGGGAATGCATTTTGATACAATCGGTAAGGGATTAAACCCCCCTCAACACCCTTCAATTCACTGAAGGGGCGAAGGTCCAGTGACTTCACTGGACCTCGATGTCACTTGACCTCGATGGAAAGGTAAATTCCCCTTTAACCCTTTCATTGTTTTCTAAATATTTCTTTTTTTTTTTCATTCTTTTATATTTGTATTATTAATTTATATTTATAATAAATATAAATTCAAAATATTTTAATTATATTCAATATAATATTATTCTAATATATTAGTTATTTATTAAATATACACATTTTTAATATAATGTTAATAATGGTTATTTTTTTTTCTTACTGTAATTTACCTTACTATTATCATTACGTTTGTATCCAAATACATAACACACTATCAATTTAATCTCAACTCTAAAATACCCTATCTCTCTGCTACAGTAAATAGTATTTACTTGTAGCTATCAGTGGCAAACACTAATTTTCAAAATGGATGAGCACTCATAATTCTAGTTTTAAAATGTTGTTGGCTTTTGCTTCGAGAGCTCTGCATTAGCCTCCAATAAGCTATTACAAATTTTGATCAGATTTACTTTTAAAATTTAAAATGTTCTAATTTGAATAATTCATACCTATGATATTCAATTGCTTTAAATATTACTAGAATGCATGGTTTTAGAATTTTGGTTCAATGATTTTTTTTAAAATTTTTAGTATTAATTATTTTTTAGAATTAAAAAATTAAAAAATTGGAATAAAAAATAAAAAATAAATGAATGATCAATCAATGCATTACACATGATAAAATCACATGTTTTGCTACTTTCAAATTAGTTTCTGGACAACTGAAGCATTTGACAAAATGGCCTGTGCCTCGTATTGTATAATCCTAAAATGAGTAGATGACTTGACATAGATATATTAACACACTAATTAAAAAACCTTTAAGTAAATATAGTTATATCTTCTCTCACTATGCATCGCGTAAATTTTGATATGATATTTATAGTAATGTATGAAAAATGCAAATGGAGTAAGGCATAACTTGAAACAAAAAGTAACATGAATACGTCATGAATAGATGAACGAATAAAAATTTACATAAAATAAATTATTACATGTCAAAATTTATATAAAATATTATAATACATTGAAAATATTATTAATTGAAAAACAAGAATAATAACACGATGACATATAACACAAAATCAAGGGTTATTTGAATATTTTCAGTTAGACTTAATAATTTTGAATATAACATGAATACGGCATGGGAAAACAACTAAAATACAACATAATATGGAAAATAAAATGAACATAGCATGAATAAATGAACATGTTAAAATCTATATAAAATTGTGTAAAAATTTATATAAATATATAAATATATAAACCTTAAATATGATTATAACAAAAAATAACAGGAATATATAAATCTTTATTTTTTCACTATCCTTCCTTCTTTTCCTCCTTCCATCTTCCCAAAATTAGAAAGAAAAAGACTTATCAAGCCCAAAGAAAGCAATCCTCTCAAATAAGGAGATTGTTTTAATACAAATTTATAAATTCTAACATAAACTCGTCCGAACTTTAACCTAGCCCAACCCAATTTGATTAGAGAAAGTCATTAACCCAAAATCAACCAACCTACACTAAAAAATGATCTAAACCCAAATTGACTCGAATCTAGAATGACCTAATATCAAAATTACTTGAATCCAAAATGATTGAACTCGAGATGACCAAAACTTAAATTTGTAATATTTAATATAGAAATGTACCTCTAGATATTATTGATCAAGAATGTGACCTCGCTCCAAACAAACGAAGACAAACATCCTGTATAAGTCTTCTAGTTTATTTCTTTATTTCTAAATATTACTTTCTGATGTTGGACAAGAAATTTAATTAGACTAGACTACGAACCTATACTAGAAGATTAATTAGTGTTACATCCTATTATCAAGGAATCTATATTCTAATTAATAACTGTAGTAGAGTTTAATTGCCTTTAACCCTTTTCATTAGAGTTTTATCTTAGATAGGATTTATTTGAATAACATCACCTTAATTATAAATAAATAATTACCTTAGTCTACTTATTTATCATGTGAGCTACAAAAAGTCTAATATTCTCCTATTTAGCTTATCTGATAAACCAAGAAATTGATATGGAAATCCAATCTTCAATATGGCCATAAGTTACTCTAGCCTAGCTGCCACTTAATTAAAGATTCATATAGCACAAATCATGCGGTAGCATTCTAATTTGAATATTTCCTTCCATGTATCACAATGCATGATCCTCTTTAAATGAGCACTTTATGAGGTAATACTTTATGAATGGATTTCTTTTTGTAATCATTTAAGGTCCAATCGAAATGTAAACTTTATGTGCACAAACTAAAACATGTCATCAGGCTTTAAGAATGTGAAAACAACAAGATTAAAGAAGCCTAATTACATCATGATAGAATTTAGCTGCCTCCATATGCTTTACAAGAATTTTAAACTGTTTTATAGACAATGCTATGGTCATGGGATCCGCTATAATTAAATCTATACTGATGTGTTAGATATTCATTGTTGCTTCTTTATAGAGTCTCTAATAGCAAGGTACTTAATATCTATTTGCTTGCTATAACTCCCATTTTTATCATTCTTAGAAAAGTAAACTATATAAAGTTTATCACAATAGATCTTTAATGGCCTTCTTAACAACTCTCAAACTAGAGATAAAATGTCTCAACCTTACTGCCTATGATATTACTTTATAACATAATTCCTTTGGCAACTTTCGTATGACTAAAGCTAGGATTATTTTAATATTTACCAAGCACTTTTGTTGTAGGCTTTCTGTCAAATTTTGATTGAACTTGACCATACATGAGGCTACCAATACCAGTTGCCTATGGAATACTTTCATATGCTAATTTTCCAAACATTAAGGAGATATTGACTTAAATCGAATTTATCCCCTTCACAATTTGTGTCACTGTAGGTGAACACTTTTGCATCTGAAATCTTTCTAAAATTCTCTTGATATCAGTTTCTTGAGATAGACTTAATATCTTTTCAGACTTATCTCAATAAATCTTTACACCTAACATGTAAAGCTTCACCTAAATTCGTCATGTCAAGGTTTTGAGAAAGATAATCTTTTGTCATACAATAGAGCCAAATCATTGCTTGAAAGGAGAATATCACCAATATATAAGACTAAAACTATAAACTTACTTCCACTAATTTTAAGGTATGTAAAATGATCAATGACATTTTTAGTAATCCCAATGATGTCCTATGAAGCTTTATATATTTTTAATGAGGTGTCTTGTTTTAGTTTATATATTAATTTTTTAAAGAAACCTTCTGGTCATATATAACTATTTCTATGATCCCTATTTAAGAAACTTATTTTTGCATCCATTAAATGTAACTCGCAATCAAAATGAGCTACAAAGCTATGATCATTTTAAATGAAACTTTCTTAGATTCGGTTTCCCTATATTTACATCATAAACTTCCACATTTACTAGACAATCCAAGTTCATAACTGTATTATGCTGGGTCCAACTATTCTATAATTCTAAGAAAGTTTTAGAAACCAATTTAATTGGAACTTTATTTAAAACATAAATAACACTTTTAATGCATCAATCCATAAACTTAAGGGAAGCTCTATGATCTATAAATATTACAGTGTTTTCTTTAGCTTCATTTGTGGAATTATTAGTTTGCCTTTTTCGCAATGCAACTAACTTAAGTGTCAAATTCATGGGTTTCAAGAACTTCATCATTTACCAATCTCTAAATTTCTATGTGGAGATATGACATAATCTTTATACCATAATTTAATGGAGTTTTCATTCATAGAACATCTTTACTACTAGAAATCATATATATAGTTAATGAACTTATTTTCACAATCAGGATCCAAGTTAATGAAAAAACAACAAATAGAAATATTTTTATTTTAAAATTGCAACAATAGATTTCTAGAATACAAAACCTATTTTACTTAAAGAAATTTCTAAAATGAAAGATAAAAACTCTAAGTTCAATACAAATTTTGATTTGAAAAATGATCCTGAAAGTGTTTATCAATTTTTAGAGTAGATGTTCCCCCTATTTTCTTTTGGTTTCCTTGGCTTTATGAAACCTTACATGGTTATAAAATATAATTGGTTAAGCCTAAGTCCAACCACCATATGTTATAAGAAACATCACCAAATGAGATTCATACAAAATTAAAGTTACCTTTATTTTCGAGCCTTCTTTTACACTTCAGGTAGTTTTTCCTTATGTGTCTAAGTTAATACAAAAATGAAGGACTAGATATCATTTTCTTTATTTTCATTTTTCCTTCTTCTTATTTAGAATGCAGGTGCCCTACTTATCACCTTTTACCTTAAGTTACTAGACAAACTAAATCTAGTTTCCTATTCTTTAACCTTTCTTCCTCTTGAATACACATAGTTAAGAATTCATTGATAGATCGTTTTCTTCATGTGTATTCAGAATGGTCCATACTCATTAGGAAGAGAGTTGAGTATTGTAGTGATAAGTAATAATTCAAAAAAAAATCATTTTTAAAAACTCAATTAGAGCAATAATGTCTCCTAAATCCCATAACATGCTTATGCATAACTTTTAGAATTGTAGAATTGTTATACTTTGTTCCTTAAAGCTTTTTTGTAAAGGTGACAACCAAAGCCTTATCAGATTTAACAATTTGATTTTTAATGGCTTTCAAAAAATCCTTGACAATGTCACAATTTGGGATGAAATCCTAAATTAATTTACTGATAAAGGATTTGATGTACACCATACTTAAACAGTTAGATTTTTCTCACTGTACATCTGAATCCATTGCCTTTTGTGTATTTTATTCATTGAGAACAAGTTATTCACTTGAAGCGCTAAGCTAAGGTCTCTACACCCAAAAATAATTTAATTTGCTTCTTTCAATTAGAGCAACTTTTAATCACCAGATAGCCTTTATTCTAGTTGCCTTATCAATCACAACAGTAGAACCTACTACAAAATGCAATGAATTATACTTTAATTGAATAAAATACTTTATATTCAAGTTTCAATTCAAACCTTCTTGTGGGTAGAGGTGCATCATGCATATGAATTTACACAACTTTAATGATAAAACAATAACTTTAAAGTACCAAAATCAAATAATCCATATATGTGGGCATAGCAAAATTTAACTTTGATGTTATATTGTTTTATTCTTTGACCTTTTTACAAAACTAATTATTTTTCTATGAGGCTAAATAACTAAATTTCATGGTGTAAAACTTTATGGATGTCATTTTCTTTATGTAGTTACTTAAATAAAAACTTTATTTTAAATAACAACTATTTTATCTAAATCAACTAACTCAAGATGTTGTGGCTACTCTTAAGCTAATAATTTAGAACTTAATAATAACATTTGACATGTATGCATAAAATTTATTCTATAGCACAATGTCATTTTGCTTATGTAGTTATTTAAAGAAAACTTTATTTTAAATAACTATTTATTATTATTTAAATTTATAAACTTAAGATGTTGTAGCTACTCTTAAGCTAATGATTTAGAACTTTAAAAAGAACTAAATATATATAGAATCTTTGTTGCAAATTAAAAATAATTACAATAGATAGTAAATCATGTTAATTTATTACAATTATAGCATTAAAATTACATATATTAATGTTATTTTCTATATGTAGTTGTTTAAATAAAAACTTTATTTTAAATAACTATTAATTTTAACTAAATGATCAACTTAAGATACTATGGCTAATCCTTAGGAATTCCATTAGATTCTCCATAATGACAAAATATATGTAATAACATATACAATGATTTAATAACTTTCCTGTCATAAAACTTTATAGCTATCATTTACCTTATGTAGTTATTTTAAAAAAAATTCTTTTTTTAAATAACTACCAACTCGTCTAAATCATATAACTTAAAACGCTATGGCTAATACCAAGCAAATTATTTACATCCTTAACAATGACATTATTCTTGATGTAGTAAAAAACTTACATACAATAACGGAATTTCAAATTGTCATACAATAGCTTTTTCCAAAAAATAACGTAATAAATATGCATTCCATGACATGTTTGTTCTTAATCACGTTAAATATGAATAAGATCATAATCTATTTATTTCATGATATACATGGATGTGCATATTAAGATTGTATTTCAACAAAAAATTTTTATCATACATATCTACACTTAAACTTAGGTTGAGAGTATGAATTTTTTAGATGCTTTACACAAAGAGTACATACTGCCAAAATATTCTCAACATGCCAAAATATCCTGTTATGAAATAAAATCACAAAATATTTATGCATAAACATATTTATTATTTAATTAAACGTAAATATTAAATATTAAATATTTTATGTGATTAAAAAATTCTAGAAAAATCACCAACAAATCAGAAATATTAAAATATCATATCTTAAAAAAAGAACCAGAGCCTAAACAACCTTTGATCAGGGCCACATGCACCATACGTGCCACATTATGCACGTAGGCCTCACTGGAATAAGCTCCCAGCTTGTCTTCAACCTTCAACAGGATTAGGCTAGATCCTTCTGACTCGTTTAGGTCTATTTCATGTTTTTTATTCAAATTTTCATGTTTTTAGTTTATATTTCATGCAATTAAGGACCTAAAAACACAATTTTATGCTAGAGTTGCTTGATCTATGCATCAATTTTTGATTAAAAACACAAAAATCATCATTAAACATTCAAGATTACTTGAATTTTATAAAACCTGTATCAGACTCATTTTGAAATTTCATGCTTGTTATTCTTCTTCACTTTTTAATGTTTTCCTTAACTCTAATCTCATAAAATACTTTAAAAACTCAATGAAAATATTTATATTCATCAAGCCCATCAAGTAATTTTGACTGAGAATAAGAAAAAACAAATTAATTAACCCAAAAAATTTGATTGTAACATTCTTGGAAGAAACCCATCGCATCTTAGTGGTTTCATATTCCTTTTATTCATTGATGCAATTAATATATACTATTCTTCTATAGACCCTTGCATCAAACTTAATATATAAACAATCAATCTATTAGAATTTTTTTATTACCCAACGTAAGGAGAACTGTTTTGACTTTTCTTTATTGATAAAAAATGTTTCAAGTTGCATGCTATTTATAATCTTTCAAGCATATTATCATTTTTTTTAACCCCTAAGCATTTCATACTATTACATGATTAGAAGAATTAGAAAATAGGCTTTGTAATATGAAAAAAATAGCTAGAGAACCTAGCTATAATTCCAAATATAATTTTTAATTTAAGAATATAACTCTAGCTATTGTTGATTAAGAATATAACCTCGCTCTAAACACACGAAGATAAACATCTCTTATAAGTCTTCTAGTCTATTTCTTTATTCCTGAATAATTACCTTATGATGGTATATAAGGAACTTAAATATATTAGACTAGGGACTTGAATTAGAAGACTAGTTAAAGTTTTACCCTATTGTCAAAGAATCAGTATTCTAATAAGTAATTCTAGTAGAGTTTAATTACATTTAACTCTTTCATTAGAGTTTTATCTTAAATAGGATTTGTCTAAATAAGATCACCTTAATTATAATTAAATAATTATCTTAATCCATTTATTTATCATGTAAGCTACACAAAGTCTAACGAAATTAAATATAATTTTTTAAAAACATCAAGTTAATAAAAACAACGCCTGTAACATAAATTGTTAATAGTTTTAATTTCATAACTTGTGATTATCCTTTTGGATTGTGATAAAGTATGCAAATATTGGTACATATAAAATCATGTTCCTATTTTTCTTCTTTTATCTATATGCAAAATAATCTAATAATTGTACATATGTAGATACCAGACAAAATCTATATTATAATACTATAACAAGTTTGTAACATGTGATTAATTTAAAATTTTTAAATTATTATTGTAATTTTAAAATATATTATATTAGTTAGAACGATATAATTATAGTTAGCATTAAGAATATATCA